>JAKSZP010005480.1:0-135697 GCA_022478985.1 Massospora cicadina
TCGCATCTGGGTTGGGCCATTCAAAGTGATTGAGAAAAAGTCTAAGTTCATATACATTATCAAGAACATTAGGACCAGCCATATATACAACTGAGAATATGCAAAATTCTTAGGAAGGTTTAATAAGTGGGCCAATTAAGAAAAGAAAAGTTGGTAAAAATATATATATACCCATAAAAACACAAAAACAAAACCAAAATTCAAAAAACAAAAAATACTTATATTTATATACTAATTAATTTTTAGTTTGCATTTGAGTTTGAAGAGGGAATCCAACTTCAGTAAACGGGCATTTGGCCCATCATTTTTCAGACCATCAGCTGGTCCAGCTGAAGTTACCAAATAGAAAAACCAACTCTATTCTTGTTGGGCGTTTGGACAGATAAGAAAAGACCAACATTGGCTAATCAGGATTCTCAGGGCTTATGTTTGAGTCAAGAGGGGGGAAATGTCAGATTCTGGTGGTTGACTCAAAAATAAACCTTTGACAACCATCAGATCAGGCCGATTATCCTTTCAACGCTTGAGCTAAGGCCTATTGCAATTATACAACTTGGCCAATTATCTCAACAACAAGTTAATCAAGTAATTTATCAGGCACTCAGCCTGTATACATTTGCATATTATAACCAATTCTGATGCATCAAATCTTGGCAATTGGTCCCAATTAAAACACAAACCATGCAATTGTATACAATATAATTTGGGGATGACCTGAAGTTATGCTTAAAAGTCCCATGGACAATTAAATGAATGAAAGAACATTATCAATTTTCTGCCTGAGGGCGAAATTTGTATGTTGATACATGTAATTGCCATGATAACGCTTATGTGGACTGCCCAAAGGGGGTTGCTTAAAGCTATCAAGGAAGAGGCCTGCTGACGTCCCAACTAGGGGTGTGTCATTTTCTTCAATTATGCAAAATTTCACAGAAGGTGTGTCTCATCAGCAGTATGACGGAACTGAAATCCTGAAGATCTTAGTACAACTTTTCATGCTTTTATTGCAATTTTTGTACCTGAAATCCTCCTGATTTTGGGAGTATTTTGCCACCAATGAACATAAGAAAAGGTTTCAGTAATAGGCCGAATTGAGTGGCAAAATAGCTGTTGAAATTTTGTGCTGGATGTGGCCAGGAGATGCCCTAGAGGTATAAATACTGGCGCCTGGCCTAATGACCATTTTTAATAAATAGCTTACAATAAAAGCCTTATTTATTTTATCCTTTTCCTGGTTTTTATCTCAAATCCAACTTTAAAGAAGTGTCAACAAACTGGAAGGACCAAATCCCTAGTTTGTACATAATTCTGCCTTGGATGAAGTTCCCGATTACAAAGATAAAATTACGCCCAAAATCAGCCAGAAGAGTCGACGTGAATTTAGTAGGCCTAGTGAGTTAATAGACAGTTTGAATCCCGTAAACCACAGGCACTATTGAGTATCTAACATCGGAACTTCAGCCCAAATAGACATGCAGAATATTAATTTCCAAGCGAGTGATCCTCGGATTTTGACAGGAGGTACACTCAGAAGTGTTTATAAATTTATAGCTAAAAGTCTCCACTCAGTGACTGTGTAATTCCGTTCATAGCAGTTTAAACTCCTGCTGTAGTAGGTAACGGGATGCTCTACACCATCATTATCCCGCTGGGAAACTACTGCTCCTATAGTAGAGAGGGAAGCGTCAATATGTACAAAACTTTTTTAAAAATCAGATATTGAAATTCTGAGGCGCTGATCAGCGCCATCCAGAGAGTTTTGAAGGCACTCTGACATCATTCTGCCCATTCAAACGTGGTGTTCTTTTTTAAAATCTCAAAGAGTGGGGCCCAATACAGCTGAAATTAGCAACAAAGCATCATTAGTAACCAACCTTACCCAAGAAATACTAAAATATCTCGATTAGTACATGGTAAGGCCATCTTTCTGATTGCTTCTATCTTAGCCAGTTGTGGTCTAAGCCCCCTTGAATCTACCACAAACCCAAGGTATTCCAGTTGTTTCTTAAAAAATTGACAATTGCAAGGCTCAATCTTTATGTTGGCCTCTGCAAGTCAGTGGGGTACTTCCTCCAAATGAGTTAAGTGCTCTGAAAATGCCCTTGAGAAGATTTTAATGTTGTTGTCAGCATACCAACCTTGGCTCGCTTAATTTTAGAGGCCAAATCACTGCTAGAGGTCTACTCCGCGCAGATTAGGCATCAGACAACCTTTGCTAACATCACAATCGCTCTCACTAAGCATTTTCTTCTCTGATGCTACCCCTTGTAGCATCAATCGCTTAGTTAAACTGACTTTGCCCAAGACAAACTTCTTGACACTCCTAGATATTCTTGACATATGTTTAGCCCTTGAGACCCAATGGGACCTTTACAATCTCTTCCATGGCGTTATCAGCACCAAGGTATCCTCAACAGAGAGTTATCTTTAAATTTTCCTGTCCCAGACTGGTTACTGGAAATTACTACACTTTATACAGCAAATGCGCAAACATAAGTATAAACTTAATATTCTGTAGAAAGGTTCTTATTAAGAAATAATTCAGTGTATTTTATACTTTAAGGGGATAATCAATATTTAAAAAGAATACCATCTAGTACTAAAAAAAAATATTTAAAAAGAATAGAATATTAAAAAATAGCTTGGAACTAGTGATTCAATAAAAGTAATTTTCTTAGGATTAACTAATAAAATGTCTTTCAACTGCTGCTTTTGTATCTTCATACTTATGAGCTAATTGCTATTACTGCGAGCTCCATCTCACAGTGGTTATCCCTTAACCTGGATGTTCAGGGTCCTTTGTTTTAGTTCCCGCTTCTGGATGTTGAACCATTGTTCTCTTCTCCAATAATAGTTACTAAGTTTAGTAATATCCTTTTTTGACTTCTGGTTTGATGTATGGCGCTCCTATGATGCACCTTGCATCATGGCTTCAAGTCATTCTGGTAATTGGTCAGTTTCAAAATTTAGTAATATACTTTTTGAATCCAAAGCTCTCATTGGATTATTTGGTTCACTCTATGTTTCATCCTGGTGGAATAAATTATTACTGACCCCTTGAAGGTATATAAGGAGGTTAATTTTTATAAATTTTGCAGTGGCATCATCCTCATATATTAAATCTTCTAACTTGGCAGAAAAATTATATTGCATGACATCACTCTTATATTGTTAAAATATTGCTCATGACGTCATATCAACCTGACCAAAAAAATTTTGCTCGCCCTTGCCTATAAAAGGGCCTAGATTGCCCCACCATGGTGGGCTGGTTGCCAATACCTCCACCATTTGAGGGTTGTTTGACCTCATTCCACTGGTCAAGAAATGACCAGTAGCACCAGTTGCTTTCTCATTTGCAACAGTTTTCAAGGTAACAAGGGCGCACAATAACTTAATGTTCCCTATAATGATGCCCATGGCCCTATGAAACGTAGCTGGGGCGTTACATAGCCCCTATGGCATGCAAGTGGGCCAGAATAACCCCTTGGAGGTGATTATTGCACATTTTTTGTTCCACCTCAGGAAACTTTTTTCCAGTACCCTAGTATTAGATCCATTGCCAATAAATAGTGAGCGCTTCCCAAATGGTCTAAAGAATCATAAATTTAGGGGCAGCGGACACAAGTCCTTTTTGGTAACATTTTTAATTTTTTGTTACTCAATTACTACATAGTTGGTCACATCTTACTCTTGATGATTAATATGGGGAAACCCAGGGACCACTGGATGGCTCCAGCATTCCCTGCTCCAGAAGCTTCCCTATCTCATTAGAAACTACCTCCTCTATGGCCATGAGCGACGAATTGGCCAGGAATGGATAGGAGGGTGGTCCCATGTGTTCAACCAATGGGAGATGCTGTGAGCGCATCCCAAATCGTGGTCATGAGACACAAAATCCCCCTATAATTTCTAAATAGTGCCACTGCCCAATCCTTTTGCTCTTCTACTGACCCTGTTAAAGTGACTTGGGGAACCACTGCCATTATGCCAGCTGGAGTTCCAGTGGGAAGACCAAACTCTTCCAGTGACCTAAATTTGTGGCAACAAAGGACCTCGTCAATGGGGCTCAAATTTAGATATGCCACCACTTGGTATCTTTGGACTATCAGCAACCATTTATGCATGTTTACCAGCAATAAATTTATCTCCCCGTGTCCAGGTAGTATGATGCCCAGGGTCACATGGGGCTCAAGGCGTTATTTCTGATAGGGCTTAAGGACCTCCTAGTAGAGCCCTTTTTTTAGTACTAGATGGTCTAGTAGAGCCCTTTGTGTATCTCAATTTCAAGCTCTGTTCTCACTTAAACTTGGTGGACTGAGGAGATTGTTAGGGCGGCCGCAGATCAAAGAGGTAGCCTCAGTACTCATGTAATTGATAAGGTAGAACCCTAGTTTTGTTTTTCAATCGCCTTTAGAAGATGATGATTATGCTGTCACTATATGTGAGTTAACTTGCCAAGTTCAGGAGGAATCTTTGGACACCCCACTTGAAGTGAAGTAAACCAGGATCCACTGTCCCAGGTCTCAATTGCCTCCTCAGCCATATAGACAACTGCACTGAATTTCTGCAATAAGGCTACTCTGATCAGAAGTCATAGTTTTGATTTGGCAACACAATTAATGGTGTGGAGATAGTGATCAACCCAAACTGCAGAGGCAGTGTACTATGAGCCCCTTCTTAAACAGTGCATTCTTCCCAGCGGTCACATATTAACTAATGCTCCACATCGGGTTTCAACAGTAATTTAGAAACCAACTAAGTTAACAATATGATAACTGTTACGCCAGTGTCTATTATCATTCAAACTTTTTTCGCCACAAAAATATTATAATATATACACTCAGAAGTGAAGAGCTTTAAATTGTTTAATACGTGAGTATCCAAGGAATCTTTTATCTCAAGAAACTGTATAATGCCCATTCCAACCTTTGGGTTTTCTTTAATGATCACTACCACAGGGATGGTCGCGTTCACTCCTTTCAAATTATGGCACATTTGAGGAGGATTAGGGTTCATCTGATGAGACTTACTCAAAAATATGGCAGACATAGGGGCTTTAAAATCTCCTAGTGGCCCTCCTACACTACTGCATCTTTAGCTTGTGAGGTGATCAGCACATTTATGTCATCAGAAGGTTGTTGATTTAGCAGCAAATTAGTGGGGTTGCATAGTATGATGTGGAATAGCTCTTTGGGTTCAGTCAGGACAATTGAGGTCAAAACAGCGTAAGTAGAGGGTCACATCTCTACTCCGCTTGATCTTTTCCCTGATCATACTGGTCCAGTTGTACAACATGTACTTGCCACTTAAGGGCAGTTTATTTCAATACTTTCAAATCACGCATATGCGTAACATGTCACTATGAAGACATCTTTTCTCTGAGTCTCATTGAAAGATCCAGGCCAAGGGTTAGGTGACAAATTGTAAGATTGCCAAGGGCGGGGCGAAATATTATAGGATGGCTGGGGGTTAGCTGGAAGATTAGAGGTCGGACGTGGTGGCCTGCTCAAAGAAGGAGGGCCAGTAGCAGCCATTGATTGCTTCCATTCCAGTTAGGTGAACTGGACTTTGCATCTAGTCAAAGCAGGTAGTTAACAATTTAAAACAAAGGAGAAAACCTATCAAAACTGGAGCCATCTCATTAAAGAGCTCCTGGTGTGGTTTCACCACTGCAGGCATTGCAATTCCAACGTTGGCTCAGATAACGTTCACAATCCTACTGAGATATGCGCTTCTGATGTGAATTGATTGCAAACTCCGCGATGGTTTCATTCCGCTGTAACCCAATTGTCAAGAAATTGGCCTTCCGTTTAGCCATTTTCTCTACACCTTAAACAAGATCATCACCGTGTCCTTGACTTCCTTATAGGTCACTGAGCTGCCCTTTATGTAGATGTAACCTGATTGGTGATTTCAAAATATAAATTGGATATTGGTAGCTTTGCTTACAACAGTCCAAAGTTCACTCCACAGAGAATTTGAAGCAATTTAAGAACTCATGCATGTTTCCTCCTGATTGAATGGGGCAATTTGTCAACACAGACACCCTCATATCATTTGAGGCTACGAGCTTTTTAATTAACTGGGGCACTTCTCATAGGGCACAGCTTGAGCAATGATGAGGGGAGGACACAGAAGGAAGGGCAAAACTTGGCTCATCTTTGGAATTGGTTGTAGTATGAGCTTCTTCAGCTGGCAACACAGCAAATAAATGATAAATTCCTTTTGGTGAGGCATAATCATCCCTGGATCTTCCACTATACTTAGGCTGACTCACACTGTCTGCTTAGTTGATGAAGATCTCTCCTGCACCTCCTAGGCTCCCCCTATCACAGCGCCCCTGTCCTCCACTGTCATCTCCCTTTTGTTCTCTGGTTACACGTCAAGAACTTTAGTAAGAATTCTTAGCATCCAATTTCCGCTCAATACAATGCATTCATTTGACCTTGTTAGTGAGGAGGTCTGCTAATATCATTCTGTAGGCTGGGATTACAAAGTTTACCAGATAAATCTTCAAGATGATCCACCAGAATTTTATGTTTGTGGAGAAGCTCATTGTTGGTTTGGCATAATGTATCCTGAAAGATTATTATCTCAGTATATTGTACCAGCTCAAAAGACTGGGATTGGTTACCGTCAGCTTTAGATGGATTTTCCATGATGCAGGTAGGCAAAAATACTTTTTTGATTGAATCAGTGGGTCCCTGTAGTGAGCACCACTATTGTATTTATGAAAGATTAGATACATTACAGAGGAAGGTTGCACAGGAGTTAATAACCACTAATAAAATGGTAGTATGATAGGATGATCATTGTTTCTCTTTATTAAACTATAAAATAAAGGCAAGGAGCTCTAATAACTACAAACTTTATTAATATGGCAGAATCTCACTAAATTTTTACCCTAGGATATTAAAATGCAGGGTCACACTATGGGTTACTATCTGAATAACTCTCCTTCCTCATTATTTGTTTTCTCTTTTACTCATCCATATGGCCACTTCACAGCCCACCAGCTCACCTAACTCAGCTTCTCTAAATTCCTTGATACTCATTTTATCATTGGAGGCTTTAGAGAATTACCATATTTGGCTGAGGTCAAATCACTCATTATTGATCCATATCAAAGCCCATTAAATGTTTAAAATACCTCTCATCTCAATTTCAGCGGATAACAGATGATTCTCCAATCAATATAGGATTATAATCCGGTCATATATATAATTTTTGACAAATGGTTCTAATGGAATTAATAATTTCAACCCAATCTCAAAGACTTAGATTGAACTTTGGTGCTTGATTATGATTAAACGGCTTTAAATATCTTATAGATCAACAAAAACCTCCACGGAAGTAAAAATAAAGATGAATATCATATTGAAAGTCTTGACCATAACACTACCCACATTGGTAACCCTCACACCAATGCTCAGTATGTAATTCCACCACCTTTTTATATCAACAAAATTTACGTCATCCACATCTTACAACTCACTCAACGCTTTCTACTTTATAATCATACAAAGGATATTTAACATACCTCACTGCGCCAGTGCCACTAAAGCCATTGTAACAACTCTTTCAAGGAAACAGAACCTTTAGAGGTCATGGCAAGCAAGTTCAGAAAGACAAGGCCCAAAAATTCCAGGGCGTTCAAGGTTTTGAAACGAGGCATTCAAGGAGATTTTAATAGATTCTATATTTGTAGAAATAAAACTAGGTAGAAAGTAGTCTAAAAAAGTATATTATATTGAGTGGCAAAATTTCAGAGATTTTGGTAAGCTTAGTAAAAATTATCTGAGTCATGGCAAATTTGAGCTCCACAAAATTTGTGAAGATGGCAAAGCTAAGCTCCAAATTTTGGGATAGTAGGAACTAAACTATGGTGGAAAACTAGACTTTCAAACAGACATTTTCCACAACAACAATACATCAAACTGCAAGAAAAAATTGTTAAGTTTGGGATTTACAACCTGCTTATTTAGTTGTGTAAGTATTCTGTGAATATGTATGGAATCGGTATTAAAATTCCAAATTATTAGGGGTCTAGAGTGGGGTGGCCAATTAGTGTCCAAAAATATAGATTAAAGTTTGATAACTTTATACTAATATGTATATCTCAGCTAGCCAAATTAGGCCTACTTGAGGATATCTTGATTTTAAATTTACTTCATAATGGAGTTTTTGGGGACGTTCCTGATACTAAACTACCTTCCACATCAAAGATGTTTCTAAAATTTTGTCAGAGGACCATGCTACTACCCACTTCGTTTCTATAACATTTAAGAGATCATCAATAATTTTGAAAAAGGGTTTATTTAATTTTCTATGGATATTTTTATCTCTTTTTTGGCTCAAACCCAAGTAAAATGGAACTATTTGTGACATTCTTGACCTCTATTGATCCATGGTAACTTAGCTCCTGTATCTCACCAAATTGGTGCCCATTTTATACTGGTTACTATATTCAGAGCATCATGGTATTTCCTGATGGAGGCAAAGCATGCTTAGTCCTCTCTGCGCCATGACAGTCACTTCCTAAAGACATACTTTCCTTAATTATTTAGCCTGCTTCTTCCAACATTCAAAAGATTTACCCTTGTCCCTCTTTTTGTTTATTAGTTTGGCTTTCCCGTTCATGTGAGACCTGGTGCTACTGACTTCTGAGTGGAATTTCAGTGCACCCAGAACACCTTTGCCTCATTAAAGCAAATATCAAAGATTTAATTACATCATTTTCATGATGTTGAAAGTGTACCTAACATTTACAAAACCTAGATGTTAAAAATTAAGTCAAACCCTATTACTATGAAGAGAAAATAATGAATACAACTAACCATTAACTGTGACCTTTAGGAATTAGTATGTGTTTACATAAATGAATACCTCAGCCATTATAGTACCTTTAGAATTTTCACAAAAAAAACATGTGATTGGGAGGTCAAAAACTATTCATTCATAAATGTTACATAAAATGCATGTCAACTCTTATCACCAAGCCAAGAAAAAAATCCATGTTATTATAATGATATTGATACTAAATTATACAATCAACTTAATGTCATACTAAAAACCACAAATGATTGAGACTCATATTTTAAATTGTTTTAAAAAATTTATAATAAGAGTAAAAATTGGTTCTTAATCTTTATATCAGAATCTGTCACAATCTGGAATTATCAAATTATGACATTCAAATACTTAACAAAACTTGTTTTTGAGCACCTACCTTAATGAACTCAGCAGAAATCTTGTTGGTCTGTAGTATCATTCTGTTTGGTTACGCCCAACTGTTTATATGGTCCGTACTTTATCTATCTGATAGTGCAGCTATAATCTTTGCTGACCTTAGGACCATTCCCTCCTCATTCATCACATTTTTCCAGCGATCAGTATATAAGCCTCCCCCCAATTTTAAGAAAACCCTGTCGCTATTCTAATATGACTGGACGATAAGCCCTAAGTCAACATGGCAAAATGAATGGAATCTGTGGGAATTGAACTGGTAATGGTAATTCAAGCGCTTTTGAAGCGAGGCGATATTGGGATTAATGAGTTTATTGGATATAACGATTTATTAATGGTTCGCCTCTTAATAAGGTGATGTTGACATTCGACGCTTACAATTTAAATTGCCTACAATTAAGGTGATAGCAAAACTGAGAATAACCAGCCAAAATGAGTGTCGGTTGAACCTATTAGGCCAAGATATGAGAGGTATAATCCAAGCTGTCGTAATATAAGTGAGATGGGTGATCAAGAGGAGGGTCGTTAATTAATAGGAAGAGAAGGGAAGATAGAAGAGGATCAAAGGAGAGTTTTTAGATTTAAATAAAGTATTATAGTGGGAGCAAGTGCCCCATAATTTTTATTATTAAAACGTTTATTTTGTTGTTATTAAAGGCCACAATCATCATATCGTTAGTCTAATTGCTCAGTGAGCTAAACCCTATGCAAACCTCTTCCAGCATATCTCCAGGATTCCGCTGAAATTACAACAGTGGTGCTCACTACAGGGGGCCCATTGATCAGTAATAAAATAATAAAATTCAAGTTGCCTGCTATGTTTTGCCTAGGTTGCTTTGAAAAGAAATCTGCATGACATAATAGGATTATTGCATATGAGGAGTTGAAACTTACATTGGACACTGTGCTCAAAAAACAAGATGAGCTGCTCCAGGAAGCATGGTATGCTCAGCTGCCAGCCTTTGATTGTGACGGCAATATTCATAGATTCCTTTGAAAATTTGAGTTTATGACTGAAGGTGCCTCAGACTGGCACAGGGCAAAACTGTTAATCTCCACCTTGGATGTTGGAAGTGCTGATCAAGTTGTTTGTTACCTTCCAGACAGTTCTGTTACTTATCAAGAGTTAAGGAGATGGTGATATGGTTGTTTGGCGGAAAAGCCAAGATGTTTTAGTGGAAAGCCAAGTTCTTGACCATCAGGTTTCAATAAAATGAGAGTCTCACTGCATTCGCTGAGCAGCTTACAATGGAAGCACATATGTTGATTGGGGCTGGGATTCTAGCTGAAGCTGATGTATGCATTGCAATGGCCTCTGCGGTGAAGCCATATCCTGAGCTGTACAATGTTATGGCCTCATTGTTAGAAGATGATGTACCTCTCCTTAAACTTGTTCAGTTTGTACATCGATTAGCTGTAAATTTCCCCCCACCCAATATCAAGCAGGTTCCCACTGTCACCGAGGCCTACCCTAACCATGGGGAGGAAAGCAACCCATCAATTCAGATCATACCATTCTACTCCCTGCAGCTCACCATCTGTCCCATAACTGCTGAGCAACAACTACCCAACTACCGCTTCAACCCTAACTACGCTGATCAACAGCTGGCAGTCTACCCACTTGGGTCTGGTTATGCCAATCATCTTTGGAATAACTTTCCAAGTGGGCCAACTTATATTAAGCACAGATTTAGGCCCTATGGAGTAAGTTGCTTTAATTGCAGTCACACAGGGAACATGGGACAATGGTGCCCCAATTGACAGATCCCTCGCATACAACAGGATTAGGCTATTAGGGAAAAGGGTGAGCGGAGTAGAGATAGGACACTCTGCTTCCACTAATTCAATTGTAATTGTCCCTGATGTACATCATGAATCACCCTGTTTCACCTCAGGGGCCCACTCTGAGGAATTAAATTATCAACAAATCCCTTACCACATTTTGGCCTCAAGTCAAGGAAGAGACCCCAATAATGCAGACATGGAGTTTCGCCAAAATGTGTATAAGCCATATGCCTAGTAGATCCTTGAGCGGGATGGTATGATTGGCGGTGACCCCTCTGCATATGTCGCAGCTTTGAAGGGAGTGGAGGTGGCGATACCTTTAGAAAAAATTGACCAAGAGTATCCTCATGTTGGGGCCGGTATGCACAATTTTCTGGATAATCAAATGCCCTTGAATGTTTATGTATTGAACACCAAGGGTTCTTCCTATTCAGAATGCACCTACTGTGACATATTTGTACAGAATACCAAAATTCAGGAGATCATTGATACAGGCGCTCCTGTCAATATAATATCTACCAAGCTTGTGGCTAAGCTTCCGCTGAATCCAGATGTGGACCACCAAGTAGTGCATGGAACTGCGGGGGCCCATAGTACTGTGTCAGAAGGCGCATATAGCTCATTGCCCTTGAGGTTCAGGTCAGCCGGTGTATCCACTCCAGCTGTGGTGTTGCCTAACGACCATTATGACATGTTGATAGGGGCTGCATTTATGCGGCACTTTGGGGCTGTGGTTAATATGGCGGATGAAACCATCAGTATACTGGGACAACAGATCTCTATCTATTTTCTTCCCACAGAATTCCAGAGGACCCAATCCGCTCCAGGCAAATTCTTACTTATAGCGATGGTGTAATTCCTGTAAAATATTGACAGATGAAGCGGAGGACCCAACTGCTTCCAAACCAGATTTATGAGTACAAAGGGATTATGTTACGAGCTGCAAATGCTTGGACTATCCCTTTGGGGCATCAGGTCATAATTGGGACAGAGCTCGAAATTGATATTCCAGAAGGTCTGTATGGAGATGTTGTGGGGCCTTATCACCAATCACGGCTCAAACCACATGTGGCTCCTGGGTTACTGTTACCAGGGTAGGGGGAAGTGAAGGTGTTGATAGCAAATATGCAGAAGGAGGTGATGAAGGTTTGGCGGCACCAAGTGGTGGCTTATTTGCACCTGATCCCTATTGATGAGGTCCACCAGGTACATGACTTTGGTTCATGGGAAGATCTTGACTTGCCTCTAAAAACCTCCCTCGGCGTAATGATGGTGTTTCCATGAAAGCGTTAACTGTTTATCAGAGGATCAGAAGGACATGGTGATGGATCTGTTTGAGAAATATTGCAGCATTTTTGCAACCAATGACCATGACTTGGGCTGCGCTCGCAGGGTTGTGCATCGGGTAGACATGGGAGACCACCACCCTATCAGGTCATGACCTATCCGACGCTAAAAGGCAGCAGAAGAAGTTGTATCTGCAGAAATGGATATATTGGTGGAACAGGGAATGTTGGAACTATTGAAGAGTCCCTGGGCATCTCCGGTGCTCATTGTAAAAAAGAAAGATGGCTCCAATCAGGTAGCAATTGATTATTGGAAGCTTAATAGCATTATAAAAAAAGATTCATACCTGCTTCTGCAAAATCGATGATGCTTTAGATTGGTTAGGTGGGGCTAAGTATTTCTCTGCTATGGATTTGATATTGGAGTACTGGCAGATTGAGTTGCCAGAAGCAGAACAAGAAAAGTGCGCTATATTTACCTCAAAGGGATTGTTCCAGCCTACACATATGCCACAGGGTTTGTGCAACGCTCCAGCTACATTCCAGCGGGCTATGGACACTATTTTGGGTGAATTAAAGCTGTCTTGCGTTCTTGTCTACCTTGATGATATCAACGTACTTTTGCGGACATTCACAGATCATCTTGGACACCTGGAGCAAGTATTCCGCTGCCTAGCTGAAGCTAATATCAAGATTAAGCCCCAAAAGTGTCACTTTTTCAATGGAAAATTGGAATACCTTGGCTTTGTGGTAGACTCCAAAGGGCTTAGTCCACAGCTGGCTAAGGTGGAAGCCATCCACCAGATGACTCGGCCAAGTAATAAGTGGGATATCCAGGTGCTCTTGGGGATGATCAGTTACTACTGGCGGTTCATTTCCAACTTCATCCGTATTGGGCTCCACTCTTTGAGCTACCTAAGAAAAACGCTGTCTTCAACTGGACAGATTGATGACAAACTGCTTTTAATGTATTATAAACTGCGTTGGCTAGCGCACCTGTTTTGCAATACCCCAATTTTGAAAGAGAATTTATTGTGCAAACGGACGCCTCACTTTCTGCTGTAGGGGCTTTGTTGTCCCAAAAAGATGATGATGGTGTGGAGCACCCCATTGCATATTGCAGCTGCAGTTTAACTGCACCTGAACAGAATTACACCATGACTGAGTGGGAGTGTTTAGCGGTAATCTATGCATATAAACAATTCTGGGTCTACCTTCATGGGGTGAAATTCAAAGTGGTAATGGATCATGACTCCTTGCACTGGCTACAGAATCTGTGGGAACCTGAAGGGCAGCTTGTGCGATGGGCTTTGAAGCTCCAAGCATATGATTTTGAGATCATGCATCGGCCTGGGGCAAAGCATTAGAATGCAGACTGTATTTCCTGACTATCTACAGTTGCTATTACAGTAGATGTGGCAGACATCATATAAGAAAAAATGATTGTGGGCAAGTATCATGATGAGCTGCCACCTGTGATCAAAGTGTTTGATGGGCTTAGGCAAGATACCTTCTTGCACAATAGGGAATTATATAATCATATTGGGGAATCAACGCTGAGTTTTCCAAAACCCTCTGCCCAGCCTGCAATAATTATGGATGCCCATAAAGCAGTAGGTCATGGAGGATTGAAAAAGATGCTGGAGTTCTTGCGACCCCACTACTATTGGGAAAGTATGCACTATGATGTGCTTGAGACGGTTGGTTGTTGCAATCAGTGCCAAGTGGAGAAGCCATACCACCAAAAGACCACCTACCAGCTAGTTAAGCCTCGGTTCACATGGCATACCATTTCATTAGATGTGGTGGGGCCACTGCCAACTGGCGCAAACTGTTCCAAATATATAACTGTAATCATTGACCATTTGACAAGATGGGTGGAAGCGAGGGCTATCAAGGATTTGGGGACTGTCACTACCACCAAGTTCATCATGGAGTGCGTTATATAGCGCCATGGTTGTCTGCAATTTATCCTAATGGATAATGGAACCAAATTCACATCCCATATATTGGTCAAATTAAACGAGCCCATGGCAATTTGTGGGGTTTTAACTACCCCCTACCACCCTGAATCTAATGGTATTGTGGAATGGGTCAATGGGACCTTAGTAAATATTCTACGCAAGCTCATAAATGAGTGGCCATCAGACTGGAGCACCCTTTTATCCACCGCTGTCTTTGCATACAATATCAGCTACCACTCAACAACTGGTAAGAGTCCATTTCAATTGCTCTATGGATGACATCCAGCGCTGCCTGCATTGCTTTACTCCTGCATTGAGGATACCAGCGGAGTCAACCCCACTAATATTTATCCACCTTAACAAACATGCTGATCAAGCTCCAAACTGAGGCATATTCTACCAGTCTTGCTAAGAAGATTTGGGATCATGCGGCTGATCAATGTAGATGCCATAGTCTTTCACAGTTTGGGGCAGGGGAATTGGTCCTGTTTCATGACCAACATGGATTTGGAAGAAGGAACAAGCTCGCCACCATATGGAGTGGACCATTTGAGATCATTGAGAAAATGGGGTTAACACCTACACCATTAAGGAACCTGTAGGGGGTCAAATTATTAACTGGGTACACGTGAAGTTCCTCTGACCATACAATCAATAAGAGCCTTATCATCCAGTTAAGGAGGGGGTAATGTCACAATTCCAATATGACTGGATGATAAGCCCTAAGTTAACATGGCAAAATGAATGGAATCTGTGGGAATTGAACTGGTAATGGTAATTCAAGCGCTTTGAAGCAAGGCAATATTGGGATTAATGGGTTTAATGGATATAACAATTTATTATTAGTTCACCTCTAATAAAAATGTCGACATTTGATGCTTACAATTTAAATTGCCTATAATTAGGGCGATAGCAAATTTGAGAATAACCAGCCAAAATGAGTGTCAGTTGAACCTATTAGGCCAAGATATGAGAGGTATAATCCAAGCTGTCGTAATATAAGTGAGATGGGTGATCAAGAGGAGGGTCGTTAATTAATAGGAAGAGAAGGGAAGATAGAAGAGGAACAAAGGAGAGTTTTTAGATTTAAATAAAGTATTATAGTGGGATCAAGTGCCCCATAATTTTTATTATTAAAACGTTTATTTTGTTGTTATTAAAGGCCACAATCATCATATCGTTGTTCTCATTGCTCAGTGGGCTAAACCCTGTGCAAGCCTCTTTTGGCGTATCTCCAGGATTCCGCCAAAATTACAACAAGCCCTATCTTAGGTATCTATTAGTTTTTTCTCTCCTTGCATGGGCGTTTTTAAACTTAAATAAAACATCTCATTCTGATCTTAAGGGTTTTGCTTCTGTCAACTTTACTGAACCTGTCTAATATTATGGCAATTTAATTGGCTTCAGCTCATTATAGAATCTTAATACATGATTTTGTATACTCATTAGCTATTTTACTTAACCTTAAAAAATTTTATTTAGAATTATTGTGAGGAAGGCTGACTATGGGACGGACACTTCCAAATTTGATTTGACAGAGACAAAACTTAGTAACAGGGAAGGCACCCCAGAGAAGCGATGCTATCTCTTGTTGCCAGCGGGAACGCCACTTATGGGGAGGGGGAGGGAACGTGTGAAGGGGCCGTAGCCACAATTAAACACGTGTGGAGGAAAGGGTCTGATTTGATGAACCAAACTGGGAATTAGGAGGAGACCAGCTGTCTGCGACGCGGTGGGAGGTATCCAAACATCCACGCCTGAAAGTGGTCCACCAAATGAGACTGGAATCTGTGGACAGCTTCTGGGAGGGTGGGGGTGATGCCTGCGATGGCATCCAAGACAATCGTGTGGATAGTCCACATGGCGATTGCAACCACCAGAGCATGGAGGGAGGGTGGAAGGGGGAGGCCATTGATAAAGCAAACATATCTCTTGACATACTGAAGGGATGTGTTTGATCCTGGCCCAGAAGACGTTGAACTTCGCGCCATATCACTTTAGAGGTAGGACACTTCTCCAGGCGGTGGAACAGCGTTCCATACTGGCCACACATGACGCAGGATGAGTGTAAAGCATTAGAGCGCTCAGCTGTACGGTACATTCACCCCAGGCAGCGCCACATATGGGAATGGATTTGAGGCTGCAACAGAGGATGGTGTGCGTATTTCCAGATAGTTTTTTGGGTCTCAATGGAGTAAGGGATGTCCATCATGTCCAGGTAGTCCACCCTGGATAGGACATGGGGCCGCGTGGGGATCATGCCATCTTGGATGGGTAGCCCCTGTACCTCTTGTGTGAACTGAGGAGAGGGGCGGCCTCTCTGGGCTGTGTGTCTGCTAATACAAATTCTCCACTCAGAGCTCCGCATGGAGAGGAGGATTCGTTTGTAGTGGGTTTTAGTCCCGTGAGGACCTGTGGCTGATGGGTGTGAAGCCAGGTATTTCATTAGGGAGTGAGGGTTCGATGGATTGTTGAGGCCCAAGGCGTGGGAGAAGTTGGAGTGGGCCGCGCGGGACCAGTGTTGGGATGGGAGTGTAGGAGCGGTGATGGCCGCGATCCAGGTGCCCAGGATCTTGGCAGCATGGGCTTTGAAGTCAAGCAGGCCCATGCCACCATGATGATGAGGGCCAAACATGACCTCTAGCCATACTGGTGGAGGGCGGCATGACCAAAGCCATCCTTACAGCAAAGCATACAGGGCTTTGAAGAATCTTGGGGAGAAGGGGATGGCGTGGGCTCCAAACCAGACTTTGGAGAGGAGCATAGAGTTGGCTAAAACAACCCTGCCAGTAAGGGAAGTAGGGTGGGCTCTGAGGGAGGCGATGCACTTTATCACATTGTCTAGAATATGACTCTCCATTACTGCTGATGCATACCAACCTGCCTCCACCCACACGCCCAGATGGCGGAACAGCCCTATGGTAGGTCGTGGCACAAAGGGGAGCACCAGTGGGGCGGTGTGGGGTGATCTGGGAGGGCGAGCACATGTGCGAGCAGATTGGCTGGGCTGGGCACTAGTTGCAGGGGCCCCGCAGTTTTGAGACTGACCAAGGAGGATGATTTTGGTTTTGGAAGCGTTCAGTGCAGCGTTACTTACCCAGGAATACTCCTGGATGAGAGCTTCAAGTGCACGTGCATCTTTATTATTAGACACCCCAACCACACAGTCATCTTCAAATGCCATCATCTTGACTGGGTCTTGGCCTGGCACATGGACCCCAGTTAGTTGGGCATTCACATTTCACAGTAGTGGGTCAAGGCTGAAGTTGTATAAGAGTGGGCTAAGGGGGTCCCCTTGTCGCAAGCCCCTTTGAGGGCGGACTACTTCCATTAGAAAGCCAGGGCCACGTACTGCCATTGTTGCAGCTTCCGTGAGCAGCATCACCCAGTTGATGAAGCGAGGGGGTAAGCGGAATTGATGGAGGCAGGCCCTGAGGTATTCCCAGTTTACTCTATCATAGGCATTCTGTTGGTCCAAGAATACAAGTGTCCCAGAGGCTGTGGACTGGCATGATTTAGCCACAGAGTGCACGTTGTCCCAAATTGACCTTCTGGGTATGAAACCAAATTGTTCTGGGGAGATGGTAGCAGATGCTACAACCCCTAAACGGTTAGCCATGATTTTTGTTAAAATTTTTGTATCCGTGTTAGTTAAAGAAATGGGGTGCCAGTTGGCTAAGTCTAGCTTGTCCCCTTTCTTGAAGAGTGTGACAGTGAAGGCCTCTTGTCCTCCTGGTAGGAGGCGCGTTTCCAGAAGGCTCTGGTTAAGTGAGGCAAGCAGTAGTGGGGATATATATTTGAAGTACTTTTTATAGAATTCATATGGAATGCCATCTGGGCCTGGGCATTTCCAGTTTAGTGCACCGCGGATGGCTGTCCATAATTCGTTTGGAGTAATCAAATTCATTATTTCTGGGTATTGGGAAATGGTGTAGATGTGGGTTCAGTCGAGAAATTCCACCACTTCAGCCAGCTGAATTGGATCAGATTGGTATAACTTGGAGTAATACTTTTGTGTTTTGATTGCCACTTCAGCTGGAGTATCCACGATGGAATCATCCAATCTTTGCACCTGTGTGCAGGCCACGCTCTGGCATGGTGCAAAAAAATTTTTAAAAAAATATGCAGTGCACTTGTCACCCTCTGTAATGCGTTTGGCCCTGTACTGAACACAAACTGATGTTTGTGTTTCCTTTCAAGCGCGTTGAGGTGGGCGGCTGCCTCTTCCCACTTCCAGCCCTATGCAGGGCTGTATCCTGTGGCTGGGATGTTGGACTCCAGGTGTGCCAACTCTGCCAGAGCGCGCGAGATGACAGCTGATGTGGCTCGTGAGAGTCAGGAGGAGAGGTGGTGAGAGTGGCGGATGGTATCCTCTTTTGAAGGCTGCCCATGTGGAGATGGGGTCTGCGCAAAATAATGTAACAAACTCTTTTGCCAAAGTTTCTGATTCCACCCAGGTGGAAAATCCTGGTAACGCAAGTTTGGGAGGGCGGAGTTTGCACCAATGTGGGGCCTTAGCCACTGTGACAGATAGGTGGTAGGTTATTGAGACCAGCCGTTGGTCAGAGAATTCAATTTTTGTTGTTTTGAAGTGGGAAATGTGGGGTTGGAATTTCGCCGGTGTAAGGATAAGGTCTATGCGGGTCATGGATTATAATTGGCCATTGTGGATGTGGGGTCACATCATCATGTTTTTAAACAGCGGGGCTCGCCGCAGCAACACATCCATTAACCCAAGGGTGGCCTTTAAAACGCGAAGTTCTATGTGACCCTGGGGGGCGTGGGAGGAGTAAGGCCAACAGTCCATTGGTGTGTTTAGCCAACAGTTCATATCGCCAACTAAGAGAGGGTTTGAGGATAATGGGAGGGATTGAATGACAAGAGAAATTCCTGACATTCTTGTGCACAGGTTGGGGCGTAGATGTTGACAATAGCATGTTCCACATTGGCCCACGAGAAAGTGACAATGAGGACTCAGCCATTGAGGAAGGATTCCAACAATAAAAATTTAAAAAAATTTTTTTCTGAACTAGCACCCCACAGTGCTCTGACCAAAAGGATAGAGATGGGAGGAGCATGGTTTTCCAAGCATCCTCAGAACCTTGTGGACAGTGGGACAACTGGATGTCCAGGATATCCACGGGTAAATTTTTTGTAAAAAACTCAGTTTCCTAGCCTGGGATGGCAAGGCCTTGAGTCTGGTAATATTCAACATCCCTAAAGTTAAGGTTTCCCCCATCACACCTTAGGTGCAAGGGGGTGGGCACCTGGGCCCACTAGCCTCCTCTAGATCCCCATGGGCCTTCATGGCAGCGCGGGTGTTTGCAGCAACGCTATTGGTAGTTTTGTTGATTTTAGCAGAAAGGTTCACATTGGCTTTTGCCTTCACTTTTTGTTTCCCTGACGTCAAACGAATTTTTTGCAGTGCAGATGAGTTTGGTGCATCATTGAGTGGGTCAAAAAAAATCTTTTCAGGTAGGTTGGAACCCAAGTCAGTTTTGACTGGAGCTTGGTTGCAAAGATCAGGTGAAATTGAGTCACCCATTGAATCCTCAGATTGGGTGGCCCAATCGGCATGGGCTTCCCAATCTGATTGGTTGATGGATTCCTGAGTTGCTTCTGCTGCAAAGGTTTCAATGTCCTCCTGGCGTTGGGAGTGTGGGATAGCGGTGGTGACTTTGGCCGCTTCCTTGGCCGCGGCCCTGTGGGCCTTCTTGGCCTTCTTCCACTTTTGCAGGGAAATAGGTTTTACCAGTAGGTAGTAGCCTTGTGCTCCCCACGGGAAAGCCTCTTTGGTGCTTGCAGTTGGTTCATAGTGCACCTCTCCGCTGGCCATGGCCACCGAGGGGTGCTCTTGGAATGTGATGCCCTTCTTGGTGGGGAATGCATGTGCCTTATGGCTGAATGTGTCACAGTGGGTGCAGATGGGGGGCGCGCTGTCCACGCTTACCCAGAAAGGGTGGGTGGTATGCCCTTCATTATTGATATATGTGGAGTGCGGGATCTGGGTTAGGTCCTTCGTGATCTCCTCAGTTGGGGTCAGAACTGCAATGGCTTTGCTGGTGCACAGGTGTGGCATCAGCATAAAGCATTGCATCTCAAAAGATTGTATTTCGCCATAAATAGTGAGACCATCTTTCAGGTGTTGCTCCAAAATGGCACATTTTACCGTAGTAGGAAAAAAGTCAAACGTGAGGTAAATTTGGTTGGAATTTATCCATCTGGTGTGTTTGGTTTTGACAACCAGTTGCCCTTTAGGGAGGTCAATCACTAATTGCACCACAGCAGCTTCATCTGCTGCCTCCTTGTTTTTGAAACTGAGGTTCAGCCAACTGCATGACATGGAGTGAGGTGCGACTTACACCACGGTCAGGAAAAAGTGTGCACATCCCCACAAAATTTTTACCATAGAGTTGTTTGTTGGATGTCCAGAAACACATGGACTCTATATTCCACTGATGAGAGTGGTTTGGAGTGCGGCGTGTTGATGTACTGGTTGCATTGCGCTTGCCAAGTGAGGATTTCTGGGGAATTAGTGACCGCCAGTTTTTTTAAATTTTTTTCTATTCTGCTGGTTTCTCCGGGGCTTTTTTGAACGTTTGAGGCCGCGGGCCTACCACCTGCTCCTCTTACCTTTCTTGCCCAACTGCTCCCTGACATGGGCGCAGACTAGTCTCCTCTGTGATATTATCAAACTAGAATTAGACTTGAATTGAATAAGTTGCAAAAGTGATTGCAACGAGAGAGAAAAGTTTTACAAAATTTTATTTCATTTAGCTTATAATTATAACTATCAAAAGTACATAATTATACAATGGATAACTATTTTAGCACCCTTTGCTGAAACAGTAAGCTAAAAAATATATTTAAAATTTTGTATCTATATTTTTTAGTACTAGATGGTCCCAACCTAAGGGGGGGATTCATCGATGTTTATTGAATTACGCCTGGGCTCCTAAGCGCCTGAGGCGAGGGAAGGGGAGGGAGGAGGCATCGAGAAAGGGAGGGGGTTTGCGCGCCAGAGCCGTGCTGCAGTGACAACTGAGCGGGGGAGGGTTGGCGACATAGTGCAGACCTTCAGGGCCATCTCAAAGTGTACCTGAAAGTGGGTGATCATGTGTGGAAGGGTCCACACCTGCTGGTCAAAGGCAGCACGAAGGAAGGAGTTATGAATGGTCCAGATGGCTGTGGCATAGGCGAGGACATGGAGGGGTCGGTGGCAACCAGGCAATGTCTGCTCAAACATGAGGTCTTGCACAGGGTGTCCAGACCAGGGCTGAGCATGGAGGAGTTCGTGGGCCTTTGTCCAAAATGCGGCGACACCTGGACAGGTGAAAAACGATGGAGGTGGGAGTCAATAGGCTCCACACAGCGGGGGCAGCTTTGGTGCTGGAAGGTAGGGCCAGTCCAGTCCCCTGTCCTGTATGAACAGTGGAGTACCCTCCATAAAGTGTTGGACACCTTTGCTGACAGGATGGGGTGATAGACATCCTTCCACAATTCTTAAGGTCAAATCTCACGGAGGGAGGGAGGAGCTCAAGGAGTCTTGGGCGGATGGGAGGACGATCTTGGGGGCTGAGGCGAGTTGTGACAACTTGTCCATTGTGCACAATTTCATGGCGACGGGGGCTGAGCCCAGGGCCTTCCCTTCTGTATGGGAAGGCATGGTGGATCCGCGCGCCTACTCGTTTCAGGGCAAGGAGAGCCTGGTTCCAGTAGGGGGATGAGGATGGTTTTAGGCGATGGCCTGGGTGGTTTGTGAGCCTCCCTAATGAGGTCAGAGATGCTCTAGGAAGACCCAGAGCTGCTGACACTGACTGGCGGAGGGCGGGCGCCCATTGGGGCATGGGGGTCGCGTCCCAGCAGACAATCGGCCATAGGAACTTCAGGAAGATTGTGGTGGCGCGGGATCGCGTGTCCAGAAGCCCTAGGCCCCCTTCATTGCAGGGTCGGGCAATGGTTGAGAGGGCCATTGGTGGATGGTTTGAGCCCCAGATCCAACAGCGGAGGAGTACATTGAGCCGCGTATAAAAGGCATCTGTGAATGGGCAGACGTGTGCTAGGAACCAGACTTTGGAGAGGAGGAACACATTGGCCATCAGAGCTCGACCCTGGGGGTGATGTGCCACCGGTTCCAGCTGGCAATCCTGGAGTTAACAGCTGCAAGTAGCAAGTCCTCATTGTCTTTTAGCGCAACTCCTTGTTGGTTGGTGAGAACGCCCAGGTGACGGAAGGTACCGCGCTCAGGTTCAATACCAAATGGTGGTGGGAAGGTGGGGGAGCTGACCTGTACAACTGTTGTCTTGGAGGTGTTGACCATGGCGTTGGACGCCTTGGTGTACCTCTCAATGGTCACATCAGCGAGGGCAACATCCCCAGGGCAGCCAAATGCAATGTCAGTGTCATCTGCAAATGCCATGGTGCGTGTGGGGGCTTTACCTGGGACCAGAATCCCTGTTAGCTTGTCCTGTAAGGAGGCCAAGAGGGGTCAAGGGTGATGTTAAAAAGGATAGGGCTCAGGGGGTCCCCTTGCCGGAGACCTTGTCCAACTGGTACTGCCACTGTAAAGCCCATTGGCGCCAGGACTCTGGTGTGGAGCTGGTCATAGAGCGCTGATATCCAGCGCCTAGCTGCGGGTGGGAGATGGAAGCGGGCCAGGGAAGCATCAATATACTCCCAGGCTACCCGATCATATGCTTTCTCCATATCCAGGAGAGCCACAAAACCATTCACCTTACAAGAGTTAGCAGTCAAAGTCACGTGAAGGTCATTATAGTTGTCCCATAACGACCTCCCCGGAATAAAACCGTGCTGGGATGGGGAGAGGCGAGGTGACACCCATTTGGTGATGCGGTTGGCCAGAAGCTTCGTGAAGAGCTTGTGGTCTGTGTTGATCAACGCTATGGGGCGCCAGTTCGCCAGGTTCTCACGGTCTGACTTCTTGTGAATGAGGGTCGTGATTGAGCCTCTGGAGTCGGGGAGGACCTCGCCATTCACCAAGAGTGCAGCGAAGAGGTCGCGGAGGGTTCTGGCTATCACTGCAGGTTCCAGAAGGTACACCTCAAAGGGTATTCCGTCTGGGCCTGGGGCTCTAAGCCGTGGGGATTTCAGAAGAGTTTCCATCACCTCCTGGATGGAAATAGGCGCCAGTAGAGCCTCATCAGCCCGTGGGTCAATGGGCGGCTCTGGAGCCCGCCACAGGAAGTCTTGGATATCCGATGGGTCCACCTGGGTGGCATGGAAGAGGCTGGAGTAGAAGCGGTGTAGTTCCTGCGTGATTTCCCCCTTATCTGAAGTGGTTGTAGTGCCAATCTTCAGTGCAGTAATATCCTGCGCTGTTGACCGGGCTTTCTGTTTCTGAAAGAAGAAGCGGGTGGGGCGTTCCCATTAAGCATAGTAACGAGATGTTGTAAAGTTTGCTGCCCGTTCTTCCTGCAGTGTGAGCTCCAAGCGGAGTGCTTCCTGCGACGCTTCCCAGTCTTCCAACCATCTGGTAGAGGGCGAAGGCTGGCAGTTTCGCTCCAGATGTCTAATTCTGGCTTCCGCCCTTTTGACTCTGGCGCGAGCTGCAGTCATCTGGGCTTTGGCACAGTTGTAAGCAACGCGGGTGATGCCCTCCTTGGTCACCGCCCATCTAGCCTTGTGGTCAAGCAGGTGGGGTGGGGGAGGTGAGAGTCTCCCGGATGGTCATAGACAGCTTCTCCTTAGTGAAGGGGTTGTTGAGAAGAGCTGGGGCAACCCTAGGCCAGAACCTACGTGACGGTCTAAGTGTGGTGGTGAGGACAACGGTGAGTGACCTGCGATCACTCAGATGGTTGTCACGAGAGATGGGAGAGGAGACGCGGCCAATTAGCAGGGGGCCAATCAGTGCCATATCTATGAGTGACGCCGACTGGAAAGCTCCTCCATCATACTGGATCCTAGTCATGCAACCTAGGCCAGACGTGGAGGGTGGAAGCGCATCTATAAAGCCGCTCAGGCGAAGGAAATCCTGGAGGCGACTTGATCCAGGGCGTTCCTTTGCTGCAGGGGGGTAAGAGTCACGGACGCGACTTATGATTGTGTTGAAATCTCCTAAGAGGACTGTATTCCGTGGGAGATTGAGTTGGAGGAACTCTTCCAAGAGCCGATTTTGCTCCTGACCTGCATTAGGCAGGTAGATGCTTGCAGCGAAGAAGGAGAAGTCAGGAGTGGTGAGTTTGGCCAGTATGAGGCGGCCACCTAGATATTGTGAAAAAGAATGGGTTTTAACCCGGGGATTCAAAACAATAAGGGCGGCATGGTTTGTCCAGAAGGAGTTGCCTCCAAACTGTTCATTCCATGCAGATTGTTCGTGGAGGAGGATATGGGGCTCCCTGGACAGCAGCGATGTCAATTTGTGCTGACCTGAAGTTTTGGAGGAGGCGGGCTCTCCGCTTAAAGTCCCGCAACCCATCTGCGTTGATGGATTGCAGGGCCAGGGTGCTGCCATGGAGACTCATAGTTGTTCCCCTCCATGTCCTGGGGGTTGCCAGCGCTTAAACCTGCTGCTGTGAGGCGGCTAGTTTTGAGTCCTTTAGCTTGACTATTAGCTGCAATCCTTGAGGAGCGTCGAGGGTTCTGAAGGGAAGGAGGGTGGGGGGCGGAGGACCCAGTAAGCCAGCCTAGGATGCTGCCCCCGCTCCGTTGCAGGGGAAGGACCTGAGGGTGCTCAATGGTGACCTCCGCGGTGTCCCCATTTGATGAGTCTGAGTCCATATTCACTTCCTCCAACACTGCAAAGGATTCGCGCGAAATGGACTGTGGGATTGGGGTAGGACTCTTTGAGGTGGCACTTCTACCGCAGGCCGCGGGTTGCCAGTCCATGCTGGTGGGCATAGCTCCATTGGGAGCTGAGGGTTGATGCGATAAATCGCTGGTGGATGTTGGTGGGGGTGCTGCGGAGCCCTGAGTGGGGGTGGCTGACGAGGGGCACCCTGTGGGAGATGCCTTGCGCTTGGTGAGAGAGGGAGTTGACTCTGGGAGATTGGAGGGGGTGCCCATTGGAAGGGGGGCATGAGCGCGAAGGTATCCCATACCAATAGTGGGGTTAGCTGTTTCAACTGCTAGGTGTAAGGCCTCAGGGGACAGGTCTTGAACGGGAGCCCATTGTGTGGGTTATGGAATTGCTGCTGCAGCCACGTGGGATCGTTTTTGGCCTGGTTTAGGCCCCTGGGTGGTGGTTAAGAGGGCTTGTTTTCGAGCTGTGCAGCTACTATACAAGTGTCCAAGGGCGTTACACCATGAACACCGGGGCGCGCCTGATCAGGGTCGACAAAAAGATCTCAGGGCATGCTCTAACTACCGCCACACGAGGAATAACCTCAATGTTGCGGGATAGAGTGGGGGAGGGGATGAACGACGCCATAGCAGTGCGAGCTCTTTGAGTGGGAGCATAGTAAGAGGAGACGCTAAAGTCCACTGAAAGAACAGACCCAAACTCCATTAAACCACGATGGAGTGCCAGTTTAAGAGACTTAGGATCAACAGTCGTTGGTAGGTTGGAAAAAGTAACCCATGAAATTTTCTCCAGGTGAGAGCGTGTGCGGGAGATGCGAAGAGATCCGCGTGGAATAATGACCTGGAGGGTGGCAGCATGGTCAGCAAGGGCAGCTTCAGTGAAGCCCACATCGATGTAGTGGCCCTCCACTGATTCATGGATGGTGGTGTTAATTGGGAATGTCTCCGCAATCGCTGCAAAGTATGAGAAGTAATCCTCTGTATAGAATTCAACAGGGTTATGCCCATAATAAAGGCGAATTGCGTGTGGGAGAGGGTTGAGCGAGGTAGAGCTTTTTGCGCTCTAGTTTCGGCCCATTTCTTCTTAACATCAGCAATAAAAGCCACTTCACGTGGGTCAGCTTTGGGTAGCGTTGGTGCCAGAGGTTTTTGCCATGCCCCAGTGGCTCCTTTGGTACGTTTGGTTTGCTTTGGGCTGCAATTGTGGGTTGAGTGTGAGCTGGTGGTTTGGACAAGTTTGCAGAGTTCCCTTGTTGCTGGAATGTTACGGCAGTTGCTGGCATTATATTAAATTGAGGGGCGGTTTTTTGGGCCTCGCTAAATTGGGGAGGCCCATCCAGATTGGAATTTATTCCAGCCAGTTGGGAGGAGGGAGATGTTTCATCACCATCCCAATCTATTTGGGTAAATTCAGCCTGAGTATTTGCTGTGATTTTCGTGGGCAAAACTCATTGGCTGATTGGTGAATTGGTCGTTTTCAGCATATTGAGATAAAGCGCCGACTTGAGAAGTGCCAATTACGGGGTTTAAATGGGACGGGTGAGATTGGAACTGGTGTGAAGTTCCAAAATCTGAACCATTTGAATACTCATTGGGAAGAGTAGATTGTCCCAATTTGGTGCTTAGTGAACCAGAATGTGCGGCTAATCCAACCTTACATCCGAGGGTTTGGGGGCCAGGTGATTGTTGGGCCTTTCTAAATTGGGGAGTCCCATCCAGATTGGAATTAACTCCAGCCAATTGGGAGGAGGGCGATGTTTCATCACCATCCCAATCTATTTGGGTAAATTCAGCCCGAGTATTTGCTGTGATTTCGTGGGCAAAACTCATTGGCTGATTAGTGAATTGGTCATTTTCAGCATATTGCAATAAAGTGCCGACTTGAGAAGTGCCAATTATGGGGTTTAAATGGGATGGGTGAGATTGGAACTGGTGTGAAGCTCTAAAATCCGAACCATTTGAATCCTCATTGGGAAGAGTAGATTGTCCCAATTTATGCTTAGTGAACCAGAATGTGCGGCTAATCCAACCTTACATCTGAGGATTTGGGGGCCAGGTAGCTGGGTATCTCCCCTCATGGAGGGAGCCAGAAACACGGCGTCAGCAATAATAGATGGGGCTGAAATAGCTGACACAATGGGGGAGGTGAATGCCTGGATGGGCTGAGTTGCATTCAACTGAGCAGACGCCATTAAAACAGCGTGAGTGATGGCCTCCTTGGTTGGAGGGGGCCCAGCGGGTTGGTGGGAGGCAGCGCACACAGAGCTGTTAGGCGTGCAGGTTGCAGAAGTGCGATCAGGTGAACTGACACTAGTTGGAGTAGCTCCAGGTTGGGGGTGGTGCCTGCTTTCATGGCTGCTGCTTGAGAGCGGGTGATTCTGGTTGACCCTGAGGTGGGTAACTGAGGGTTGCTTCATTTGGGGGTGGTGCTGGCTCGTTTGGCATAGCCTGTGGGTTCTTTTGCGGGGTTTCCCGCCATATTTGCTAATAGTTTTTGTAAATCTCTTTAGTGGAGCTAAATTTCAGGCTGAATTGATTTTCGAAAAGTGATGCTTAGCAGAAAGAGAAAAAAGTTTGTATCTATATGTATTCATAAATATAGGAAATAGTGAGCTCTACTATTCTAAAATTTTTTTATTAGATTTATGAAAATCTAATAAGTAGCATCTGATAAATCTTTAATATAAAATATATTCTTGACTTCAATATATTTTTATATATGTGATACTTTTCTAAACTTAGTTTACTTCCTTTTAATATCTTCATGAATAAAGCCTTAATTACAGTAATTTATATATTCAACCTCTGAAGGAACCTTTTAAACAATCACTACCAGTAATATTGATCATGTTGTGGAAGGAAAATTGAATTTTTTTGTAGACCAATGGCAAAGTAACCCATTTTTGTTTGGGTTTATAATTTACTAGATGATTATAATCAGTTGTTTTAGTTTTTGTAATGGTAGATGGCCATCAATTAAGTTCAAAAACCATTTAACCTACTGTTTATCTAACCACTAACTACCTGGCCAAAAATAAAATAATTACTAAATTGCAAAATTAAAAACCATTAGATAAACCTGATTAAATTGTTAAATTAACCAGATATCATTACTCACCCAAAACCACTTGAAACTATCAAATAATATAAACCATCAACTATTTATCTAAAACCATTGATCCCATCAAATTAACTAAAAACCATTAATCAATTATCCAAAAATATGCTGAACTTTTAAATCAACCAAAAATTACCAAACGCTTATCAAAACTTATGAACTTATAAAATCAAATAAATAAAACCAAAACACCTAGATAAAATGATATATGATCACCATTAAAATTCTATACTTTTTTCAATCTAAAAAAATTGTTATTAATCATTATAAATTTCTTTGAAAAAGCCTATGACTGTTCTTTAAATTTTAAAGTATTTGTGCCAAGTTTGGTAATTTTTATTCTTTTGTTCAAGAGATAATCTGCCTTACACATATAAATATATATACAACATACAATGATTTTGTATATATTAAGATTATGACCCAAGAAATTTTATTTGGTAAGGATAATGTCAATGGAATAAATCTTATAGACAATGTACAATATAATATAATATTTGAAAGCATCATAGAAAATAGAATCAAGTCCCTTTTATACATCTATAGAGGTAAATAATCTCAAGCATCTGGTGATGGAAGAATCTTACTAATGCCTTTGATGACAGGAGATATACCTATGTCCCATATGATGCTAGTTTACCACAGCTGAACAATCAATAGAATATTATTAAATAAGTAAAATGGCTAATTTTAATGTTATTCAAGACCCTGTATCTAGATGCATAAAAATGTCACCACCAACTGAACCTTAAATCTCAAAGTCCTAAAAAGGTAATATTCAATGACCAGAAGCGATGTTACCACTCCTAACCAAGAAGCAGGAATTACGCAATGTGAATTCCAACATCCTGGTCAAGGGATGTTCAATATAAGGATGATCTCAAGAATTATGGAACTTAATAAATGGATACCACAACTTATTTAAAGACTAAGAAGCGCTAAATAAAGGTTCTTAAGAAGCTAAATATCTTTATTACCCAATTTCCTTATTCTACATTTATGTCTATTGAGGTTATTAGAAGTAAAGTAATCCTCATTTTTATTTTTAGTAAAAAATTATACCTCAGAATCTTAAGCTTTATCCTTTGCTTCACTTATTTTTGGGTCAAATGAATATATATCCATTAACTAGTATGATACAGTATCATGTAGGAGACTTTAGTATCTAGTTTGAGATCTGATCAAGAGGGACGCTCACATATAGTACATCTTGTTTGCTATTAATGAAATGAGAGAGTTTGTGGGACCATATAGTATTAAAAAAGAGAGAGTTTGGTTGATGACCCCATTGTGTCATGTTCCAGGAGTCAACGTTCCAAGTTTATGCCTAGAAGTCAAGAGAGAGTCTAAGAAGATATTTTTAGATGGGGCAAGCAAAAATTACAACCAGCAACACTTGCTACATTGGGTAGCAAGAGAAGTAATACTCATCAAGAATTACATTACACCTTTTTTGCATCAAACCACTTTCCAGTTCTAGTATTTGTACACCATAACCCCTTATCATCAAGTTATTCAACTCAGCTAAGTGAGAAAAGGATGAGGCGTAGACTCTGGTGCTCACTACAGGGGTACACCAGCAGACCTGATAATAAAGAACGTTAGACATATAAAAAATGAGTGACATTGACAATGTAGAGGTTTACCATTAAGAATCTTCTGAAACTCCTGGAGATAGAATAGGACAACCTAAAAGCAAAACTCAGATCACTGGAATTATAAAGTAGAAAAATTACAAAAAAAAACTTGAGTGATTTTAGAAAACTTCTATAAGAGCACATATTACTGTTACACTTATTGTGGGTGAACCTTTTAATGTGAGAAAAATTGAGTTCACCTTGAATGATATTGAAGACCAAAGCTATACCTCAAAATCAAGAAATGGAATGAACATCTGCACCTTGAACAAGTATATAGACCACTTGAATCAGCATGAATTCATAACGTACATCTTTGACAGGAATTTATAGACCTGAATTATAACTACAAGTGCAGCCACAACCAGCGTAACTCCTTCATAACAGCTACCCATCTGGAGATTCCACTGATGGTAACTCAACTGACCACTACACCACCATTAATCATATGTAGTGAAGCAGTTAAAGAGGATAATTTTTAGTCCTGCTTCAATACTATAATTACGGCTGGCAAAAGAGCCATTGCAGGAATCCTGTAATTATATGATAATAGCATGGATGGCATGAGTGATCGCCAAAAAGCTCATCATTTGCAAGGTTGCCTGAGTTTGATGCTTTAAAGATCCTCAGTGCAAGGTTGCACCCAAAAGAAACTTTCGTGAGGTCAAGAATATCTTATTGTCTGAATTTAGTAGCTATCAAGAGTCCAGACATGATGCAGAATTTTCTTGTTATTGAAGATGGGGAAGAACATATCAGCCACTAATTATGCTGCATAATATTACCTCAGAGCGCAACAGTTAAGGGCAACTGGATTAATGGACTTGCCCACTGTAAAAATGGTGTTACTATGTTCCTTAGACATGCATTCCTCTCTGAAGATGAATAAGACCCAAGACATCAAGGTTGCAATATCACTGAAGGCCATCAAAGAAGCGCTATTCAGTGTATAAGAAATGGACAAGACTGAGTCTAAAACAACCAGACAACCGCCTTGAAGAATAAGCAAAGCTGTCAATGCCAATCAGGATAAGAGTGAGAAACCCAGAGATATGAATCCTAAGCAGTATAACATCAACCTTAAAAGTAATCTACATGCAACAAGTGCCACAAATTAGGTCATTTTTGGTGCTACTGTTCAAAGAATACTATAAAGAAAAAGATACTTTGGCTAAGAGAGATATTACTAATTCTTAACTGGGTGGATCTTCATACAGAAGAAAAAATAACCATTTAGTGAAGGATGTAGTTAGTGCAGGTTACCACGTGTTAGTTGCACCTATTGCTGTGGCTTTACATGCTCACCTACAAGTACATGGAATTAATGAAAGAAGATTGACTGATACTTACTTGGCGCAGTCCACTCATCACACAAGGATCATAAACACCATTTAGATTGATAAAAACTCATAGTAAACACATCAAGCACATTGGTTCAGCTACTGATGATACCACAAACTTGGCTACTTCAAAGTCAGATGCTCTGAATCATTTTGAGGAGTCCACCACCAACTTCTTGACAACTGGAAATTTGTTTGATAGTGTGAAATGAGAGTTGAAGTTGTGATACATAGAGTTCACATATTGGATGTCTCAGACACAAGATTTCTATCAGAATAATGTCCTCAAAGTTGATGAAGTAACTGGCATTTAATCTGTATAATGACTATATATTCAGGTACATAACGCTGGACCTGACATCAATCATGCCTTGTGAGCATACTCTGCTTTGCCATTACATTTTGAGAAGATGTTTTGATGGCTCCACCAGTAGTTCTGGGCAACGACCACTATTAATTCTAATTGGTACACAGTCTCTCTTTATTTGGCATGAGATTAATTTCACTACTATCACAATGAGTACACCCAGTTACAAACTACCTCTGGTATATAAAGATAAAGATGCTATGACACGCTAGCAGTAATTCCTGGTAGAAATGGAACAATAAATCTACCCAATACATTACACTAATAATGAAAAGAATATAAAAGATACACTAGAGTCAGTGCAGAAGATGGTCTATAATTTAGCGCAACTTAGACTTATAATCTGCCTTTGAACAATGAAAGATGCCACTAAATAATTAATGTATATATACCCTTGAACGCAATACTTGAAATCTACAGCTGCAATGAGACTATTGAGCAAGAGATGAAGGTCTACCTGAGTTCTTTAATACAAGCTATATGGAAGAGTTGACTATCATATAGTGAAATATTACTAACCCATCCTATTCACATTGAAAAAAAGCATTGGCCAAGAAATGTTACTAAGTTGCTACTAAAATAATCAGTATATTTACTTGGATATTTTGACAAACTAGGACTTGGCAAAGTAATGGTTAAAGAGCAGAAGAAGTTGGACAAGCTTCTGGATGATTTAAGGTCATCTTCATTACCATATTAAAAAAATATAAACTTTGCAAAAGTGAGTTAGATAATATAGATAATGGGACCACTATCCTCTTCAAGTCTAAATCATACTGCTAATCAAAAGCCATAGATAATTATATTTCAAATGAGTTTAATCAACTTACCAAAGCCACCTGATCAGACCATCAAAGAGCCCATGGGCTTTGCTGATGTTTTGATATGCAAAAAAGATGGAACACATGATATGGTTATGGAATACCTTAGTTGAATGATGTCACAAAAAAGTATTGTACATACTCCCTATAATTGTTGATGCCTTGAAGAGATTTGAGGATTATAGTACTTCTCCGTCATAGACCTGGTCAATGGCTACTAACAGATGGAACTGTCACCTGAGGAACAAGAAAAGTGTAAAACCTGCGGGGTTTTCACTGGTGCACAGGTTTTCTTAACTACTGGCTCTGGGAATAATTATGAATTTGCTTATTGTATGAAGACAATTAGCCTAGTTGAGTTTGGATAAATGGGTAGCTTCAGCCCTACTCTGGCAATATAAAGGTTCAAGTGACTTCGGCCTCACTCTGGCAATATATAAGGATTCAAGTGACTTTGGCCTCACTCTGGCATTGACACTTAGACAGGAAGTACTTCTTCACAACTTCATTTTGAAGATAACAATCCACAATTGAAAACAATAAAGTATTCACAGTTATAAGGTGTTTGTTATTAATAAAATGAGGGAATATTTATAGGGTAAATTGGTGAAGGACATGTGTTAGGGGTATTTGTGGTAACCACAATATTCTTGGCATGCCTAGCCGATGAAAAGGGATATCCACAATAGTCTCAGCATGCCTAGCTGACAGAAAAGGGATATTCACAATGTTCTTGGCATGCCTAGATGACAGAAAAGAGATATTGGTTCAATCTTGGGAAATATTCCAGCTGATATTCATGAGGAATAGCATATTTAAATTGCCATTCATATCAGCCCACATGTCAGCTACTGAACCCGATGATTTCCCATGAGTAATTACCCATTTTGAGCCAATTTACTCATATCCACGTTGTCAGCAACAATCACTAATTAAATAGGAATTATAATTCTCATTGGATTTGATCCTTTGTGAATTACAATTAACCATTTAATTAATAATTATCGCCAAAGAGATGGCATAATCAATCAACATCTCAAAGATTAATCAATAAGCTAAATTAACATCTTTTACCGCTCAAAGTCACTTTTGAGCGATTTTAAATTTAAGCTTTATTTATCCACAGCCATCTGCCCAAACCTATTCTTTGATGTCCTTGGCTCCGCCGCCTGCCACCCCAGTGTGGGGCAGCAGTGCACCTCCACCTAGCATTTTCCACCCTGCAGGTAAGCGCATTAGGATGGTCTCAAACAGCCCGCCCACTGCTTCCAACCGTTTTGTCCCCCCACGGGACTTAGCGCTCCACCTGGCGCGCGTCCACCCTTCTCGCCCCCATCCTCTCGCCCTCCCTCGCTCTGCCATTCGCTATTGCCTCAGAGTGGACTATGGGCGTTTGTTCCCATATGCCAATAAGGCAATTATTAAGCTAGCCACTGCGACCTTTGCGCCAGCTGGCTTTATAGACTTCCGCCCTTTTAAGGGCTACTTTGACGTTGGGTTCCAATCTGAGGAGGATGCTGAAGTGGCAGCACAAACTCCTCTAATTTATAGAAAACCCCCATTCCCACAACCCATACTCGCCTCCCTTCAGACACCACGCTGGTGGTATCCTTTGCAAATCTCCCATCCCACCTTCCACCCCAGGTTTTGTATGACCAGTTGGTCACGGGGCTCATGGCTTATGGCACTCAGCCCAACCTCATCTTTGCCATTCCATCTGGTGTGGAGCGCCTTGCTGCTCCTCGGGCAACAGCCACCATCATACCACACCACCCTACCATAGCCCATCAAATCCCACCCCGCGCTAGTGTGGCTGCAGCACCTGATCATTTCTTTTGGGCTCAGGTTGATAATGGTAGGCAGATTTGTTCCCTCTGCTTTGGCCTCAACCATGCAAAAAGAGCGTGCCCTCAGGCCAAGTCCGCTGCTGCAGCTTCTGAGCCTCCAGAAGGAGGCTCAGTATGGGGCGCTTTGCTGCCCCCTCCCACCCTCCAATCTCGTTCAGTGGGCCCACATGGAAAATCAGCCCCCCCAAAAAACCTCCAGCCTCACTCTCCCACCTAAATCTACCCCAGCCAATCAGAGCAATGCTTGGACCACCATTGGCACCCAAGCAGCTGCCCATTTGCCCAATCCCACCCACCCAAATTCGAACGCCACTATTCCAGTGAACCAAAATCCATGGGATCTATTGGCTGAAACTGACAAATCAGGTAATGTCCTCATTAGTAAGCATACAGTTCAACCTCTCTGCCAAGGCGATTATGGTTGGGCAGAATTTTTCCTTCCTGACTTTGATGAAACCCCTACCCCTCACTATTTCGCTCCTCTGCCCAATACAGCCCCCTTCCAAAGTGATCACCAGCTCGCCTTAGCTGCAGTGGCCTCTCCTCATTGCCCAAAACTACGCACCGCGGTGGCCCAGTCAGTGGCTCAGCTCCAGCATGGCCTGCCCACCCTCTTCTTCCCCCGACTTCCCTGAATCTCCCTGCAGTGACATATCAAAACTATTCAATGATGCTGAAGTTGCTGTTATGAATGTCACAACGATTGCTTCATTCAACCCCTCAGCCAAAATCACCTGCCACAGTGTCTCCCTTTTCACCCATATCTCTGAAGCCCACAAAGAAGCTGAAGTTCTCCTCGCAGCTTTTGTTGAAACACTTTCCCGTCATTATCTTGATGCAGAAGAGGAAAACTCCTACTACGCTGACCTTAACCCCCACTATGTGGATGCCCCTAACGCCCTGGCTCTCTGCTCTGATCTGGTACTGTAACCAACATCCCTTGATCGAGGTGGGTCTTTCTGAAAACCAACCCCTCGATCCCTCCTCACCCTCTGCCATGGTGGGTTAGCAGTTTCTGCTTCCCACCTGGTTAGTAGTTTTGTTTTGTCATTTTGAGTGTTGTGTTTGGTACTGTCCATCCCCTGGTTGGTGTACCTCAAATAAATTGAATCAATAAGCTAAATTAAATTAATGAACCAATTATTTTAAATTAATTGAAGATTGAATATTTTGCAAGCTGGATAATGTGGTCATATAAATTCCCACAAAAAGTGAGCCCTGATCAAAATTATGTTTTTAAAGCCAACAAGGATGCTGCAGAGGCTATACAACTCCACGATGACATTCAAAGAGCAATGGACTGGATCTTTTGAGACACAAAGAAATAAGTGTGTTAATCTAACTGGATGGTATCAACATATTCACATGTATCTTCCTGGATTACCTCCAGCATTTGCACAAAGTGTTTACCCAGCTCTGCAATTCTGATTTTAACCTATAGCACAGCAAGTGTACCTTCTATAAGAAGCAGATGGAAATCTTGGATATTATATCATCATAATGGAATCAATCTACAGTATGGAAAGCTCCACACAATAGTGGCTATGAACTAGTTAAAGTATGTGTAATAACTAAGTTTTTGAAATGGTTGGATAATATCATCAGTTTATCCCACATTTTGTGGACATGGCAACACCATTGACATACCTGTTGACAAAGAAAACCAAGTTTGAGTGAGGCCTTGAGCAAGAGCAGGCCTTTGAGAATTAGAAAGACAGATTGAAAAGCATTAATCCTGACCTACCTGGACTTTAACAAGACATTCTTTTGTATATGGATGTCAATGAATTTGGGTTCAGAGCTATGCTCACCAATTGGAAGAAGAATGGATATACCATCCCATAGAATATTATTCCAAGTTTTTCACATGGGCGTAGAAATATTACACAGTGATCAAGAGAATTCCTAACAGTTATCAGAGAAGTAAAGCACTCTTGGCCTTAATTTTATGGAGTACACTTTAAAGTGGTGAATGATCATATGTCACTATGCTGGCTATAAAATATGAAGGATCTATGGAATACTTTCCAGATAAGAATTACAACTTTAAAAATCTAACTTTGAGATCATCCACAGATCAGGTAAAAAACCTCAATGCTAGAGGAATGTCTTGTCTGCCTTTTTTTCACCTTCAAGTACATGAAAGTGATTGACTGTATGACCTGATTGGTCTAGCAAAAGATAATAGCAGGATAATACTGATGAAGTAAAGACTTTCTTAAAATGATTCTTCAAAGATACCCATAATATTGATGGAAACCTTCAGAAGAAGCTCAGCGAGAAGTGGTATCACTACATCTGGCCAGCAATCCTATGGGTCATGTAATGGAAGCTTACAAGCATAGTAGGCATGAACAATTCCAGAAGACATTGGTTTATCCTAAATAGTGTTTTGTGAGTCAATGTTAGACAAAGTACCCCTAAGCTATGGAGCTATGTGTACCCTGTGCGAGATTCTGACCCCTTGAGAAGCAATTTAAGTATCAATTATTCCAATGATAGCTTACTTTCCAATGTTTTCATGGGCATTATAGGAGCGCTAGCTACTGCCTCAAGTGTGACCAAGTTCATTTTTGTAGCAATTAACCAGATCACAAAATGGATCAAGAAGCAGCAGTCAAGAGATACACTTCTGGATTAACTTCCAGTTTCTTATATAATAAAATCATAGACAGGCACAACTCCCCAAGTTCTGCTATTGGAAAATGCAAGAACTTTATCACAGATGTATTATGAAATCTTATAGATCTGGTAGGAGTGAGACAACAATTTACCACCCCCTACACACTCTCATTGAATGTAAGTATTGATATGTGAACAGAACTCTAAGAGGCTACTAAAAACAGTCATAAATTACAAATTGAAGTAGTACTACTTAATTCCATCCACGTTACTAGCTTACAAACAAACATCACTGGGTGTTAGGCATATACCCAGAAAGTCCTTTATAGAAGATAAGCGGCCTTACCCACTTTATTATTTCATATTTTCTCTGTGGACTGCAAGAACTTTCCCTTCAGGAACTATTAACAAGAGTTTGCCAATAAGTTGATCAAAATCTAGCTGGAAATAGCTAAGAATATTGAGTCAACAATTTCAAAGAGCCAAGCAGAGACTCAGTGACAAACTAGACTACCAAAATTTACCATACAAATCAAGGCTCTACTCTACCATGTATGAGTAAGCCTACTGTAAACTTTTGGGGTTTACTGCACAAGTTCAATTGTAATTGAGTTTTTTGATAATATGGTTATAATGATAGTTGTTTAAAGACAACTATCCAGTTAAGTTTCTTATGATTAATGGTATAAACTTGCTTAAGTTTTTCTCTTACAGTATGAAACTTTAACCTACTTTCTGATAACTTGAAAACAATCCAAAAAAAGGGGGAAAATACCTTCAAAATATTCTGCAAGAGTACTTGAAACAACTTAGACAAGGGAAAACTATCTATAACTTTGATCAAAGAGTTGGCACACAAGACAAACTAGATAAGAGAAACTATCTCTTTAATCTTAATCACAAGAGCATTAAAATTGTATACTATCTAGATATTTTTTAAAGATGTTGGTCTTTATTTTAATTAATAGGGGGTTTAAATAGGGAATTTGATGCTTAACACCACTGTTCACACCCCAATAGGAATGATATTTGTTGCCAATGAACTTAACCCTAATAAGTCATCTCAAAATAATAGAAAACACTTCATTCACCTAGTTAAGATATACCCTTAACTAGAATACAAAATCATGGGCTGGATTTAGATAAAGTGTGTTCAAATGCCTTTATCCAACCCTGGCAGTTAACTTTCAAAGCTAGCAATCTGTTTAGATAATGAGACTATTTATCCATTGATAGCAGATCACATCACTAAGGCTAACCTAAAAGTTAAATCCATGAAAAGAGTTTGATAGATTTTCTACTACTTCAGATGTCTGGTTCTTTGTTTTGGGATAGAAATGGTGTTACAATCATTATTGTATAAAGTCAATATACTGACTGATGGTATTTCTACAAATATAAACTACTAATATATTAAACTAGAGGTTGTATTCTCCTGTCATTACTTGAACTATGGCTACCTACCCCAAGATCTTCCTGATTATTAGTAAAAATCTTTGATGTGATACAACAAAGTCTATTGGATATAATGAGCTATTATTAATAAACCTCTAATTACTTCTTTGATTCTCCTTGATTATGTCAAAATACAAGGGTTTAAATTTTGTTACTTATGATGCTAACTGCATCTTTGCCCTTGGCTCCTCTCCTTGCACCACCACTTAACCAGTGCTCACAGGCAAGGTTTCTGAGGTTCTTCTCAACTTGTGAGGCTTCCTGATGTACACCCAGCTTCACCTCATGGTCAATATCTTTCTGACATAATTTACTCTAAGGCAACATCTCCTCCAATCTATCTAAAAAGGCTAAACCATCATTCTTCTGAAAAATGATAAAAAAGTTCCAAGACAATTCAAATCACTAATTAGAAATTAACTTGGTCATAACACAATTGACAATAAATTTTAATTTCAACTTAACCTGAAAGGTCCCAATAATGGTGAATTAAGTCAGCTATTATTAAGTTAAATTGTATGTCCATAAATCCTTAGTCTTTCTTGTAGGCTTAATATTTTCATGAAATAATTGACTAACTTATAAATATTATAACTTAATAACTTATGCTCAAAACTCTAGTTTTCAGTATAATATAAATAATAGTCTCACAATTAATCTACTTAATTACTCAACAACTGCCATCGGCGTTACCCTCCAGAAACATAACTGTCAATTTATTATTGACATTAGTCACTGGTAAACTGAATATATAAACTTTATTGGGATTTTTTTCTAAATACTCTGGAAATAACTGCTAAATCAAAGATATCCAATTAAATGAATTGAAAAGCTAATTTTAAGACTGAATGCCAAAGGTCAAAGTAAGATGAATTAATTAATTAGCCAGCAAGGGTGCCTGACATAATTTAGTCAACTAAAATACTGAAGTTGAGCCCATTGGATAAGATTAATAAAAGCATTAGTTTTTAAATATCAGAACTAGATAGTTTTAGCTCAAAGCCTCAATATTCAGTTCCAATATAAATAAGTATTATTCTCATGATTAATCCAGTCAACATTTCAACAATGTTGTCAAAGCTTTAGTAACTCTAAAAAATATCAGTAATTGGTGATAAACTGCAATCAATCTACATAAGAAAATCAATCATTGATTATTAAACTAACAATCAAAATTCCAAAACATATTGTTAGTATCATTCTCAACAAAGCATTGGTTGTCAACAAACTTGGGATTATATAAGAAATTATAATAATATAATGTTTTATAAGGATACAAACCAAACAATAGTTATTTAACATCAATAACTCCAACATCCCCTAAGTTTGCTTTTTACTAAACTGAACCAAAGCAAGACAAGAAAAATCAGTTTATAATCTGCCACAGCTAATATGTGGGCATTTCAAAAAATTCTGAAACCAACCCAAGAAGCTTCAATCCATCTAGACTGGCTCTGAAACTGTCTTGGTTAGGTGAAGAGTCAAATACTCCATTACAGACAATGAAATCAGCACAGTGTTCAAAAGAGTATATCTTTGGCATCAATAGTCCTTACCCAGTATCATATTAGAAAGGTAGTATTATAGATGAAGCCTTGAGTATACCATAAAATAATAATTAACTTTAAGAAGAAACCTTCTGATAATTAACATCAATCAATTTTTAATAGAGATGATTGAGTCATTGAAGGGTTAAATGAACCCATTTTATAGTCTGTGACAATCCAAGAAAAGGTAAATTCAGTCAGGATGACATCACCAAAGAAATTCACATATAATACTTAAAAATTGATACCTGAAGGCACAGGTGATGATTGATATCAAGCCCTTTTTATACATTTAGGAGGGGCATAGTAATTTTCAAGCACCCTATGATAAAAAACCAAATAGTGTTGCTGATCATGGTAGAATTACCATTTTCTTAACCAATGCTCATTTTCCCTGTATGAACAGTCAGTATTAATATTAACAAATCAGGAAAACAACCAAATACAAATGCCATTTAGGACCATGATCTAGATGCAGAAAAACAGTGTCACTGTTTTGGTGGCAACTAATTTAAAGATTGTCCATCTTAGTTATGTTTGACAAAGACCAGTAGATGATTATAATGCTAGGGGCTTAGCTGCACTGTTAAAATTTTTGATGGGATGCTCTAGGGATTTATTAAGAAGTTATCTGCTCTAACAACATGTCAAAGTCCCCTACAACAAGCCAATAGGCTGTAGTAAGGGCAACCACGGGGCTTACTGGGCAACCCCCATGGGAGAAAAGAGGCATGGAGAGCAATTTTTCCTCCAACTTTCACAGCTGATAGCATTGTTTTGGATTAAAATTTAAATACTTTTCTAGATATAAAATGAGTTTAAAGTGGCCCATATGTGTTGGATTAGCCAAAATTAAAGTAATTGTAGGTTTTTTCAGTGTGTGTGGCAGATCACATTCATAATCATGGAGGTAATCATCTACAAGCGCATGCAAGGTAAAGAGTGACATTAGATTCATAAATTAGCTGAAAATAAAAAGATTGCAGGTTTTTCATGGTATGCGCAGTGGATCAGCATCCATAATTGTGGAGGTAATCATTTACAAGCTCATGAAAGGCAAGGTGTGGCGTTGGATCCATGGATTGGAAATCTACTTGATAATTTTTAGAGTTATTTTATAAATTACAGCATACATTGCCAGATAACTTTGGTGACAATCAGCAAGGCAGTGTGGAGGGCAGATTGTATGACAAAGAGAGTTAACATAAATGTCTTTATATGATGAACTTAAGGGAAGAAAATTAACTAGCAACCTACCCTAAAAAGGGAAGTTACCTATATAATAGCTGGAGCAGAAGGTTTTAGAGGGGTTGACACATCCCAGTTCAGGGTCTAGGACCCTGCACATTAGGTGATTTAGCATAGGGTAGAGCAATAGTGGGAGATCTAATCTTTACCAAATCATAGAAGTTCTGATGACAGGTTGTGGTAAAAATCAGGCTGATTGATCTGACTTTTATTGGAGTGCTCTAGATCTTGGCTTTGTCATAGTTAGTTTTTATTTTTTCACTCACAACTTGTAAATTAAATAATTTATTCCAGAACAAACAATCCAGTGGTTAGATTTAAAGTCTGTACTACAGCTTGTGACTAGATCCACTTACCTGATGCTAGGGAAGTCTTGGGGAGTATTTAGTTATTTCTCTCTGTACCTGGGGCAACTGGTTTTGAGGTGAGATGATGCTTAGTGTCCTTTCAGTGGCCTCTGACCTCAAACATCTCCTAGTACACTCCTTATATCATTTTTAACAGGTTAGAAGAGGTAGAAGAAATCAGAGAAGGAGGATCTTTAGGGAGCAATATAGTTACCAACCTCTCGTCAACCACATGTGCCAAGTCACTGAGGTATACCAGAGGGGCCACTGGAAGTTGGGTGCCCTTTCTGCGGTGGAAAGGAATTTTTGCCTTTCTAGATAAAGGGGTGGTATATCAAGACTTACAGCCACCAACTGAACTCCAAAGATCAAAATCAAAAAATGGTTAATATGCCAATAACCAGAAGTGATGTTCCCACCCTGAACAAGAAGCGTGGATTACACAATGTGAAGCCTAACATCCTGGTCAAGGGATGTCCAACATAAAACAGAGCTCACACATTATGAAACTTAAACAGATAGATACCACAACTAAAGTAGAGATTAAGAAGCGCCTAGCCAGAAATTCTTAAGATTAAGTTATTGATAATACTTTAATTCTTTTATTCTAAATTACATGTCTTAAATTTTACTTTAACTATAAGTTTACTGTGTTTTTTATAAAGAAGTTATATACTGCATAATCTCTAGTTTTTTATTCTTTGTTTCACTTACTTTTGGGTTAAATAAACTGATCTTCAGTAACCATTCTGGGATTAGCTTTGAGCAGAAGATGTAAGTAACTAGTATGAGACCTGCTTAAGAGAGGGACAATCACAAACAGAATATTTTGGTTGCTAATAAAGTAAAAGGAGAGAATGGTCAAGAATTCTGTTATGTCTTATAATAGAGGTCAATGTGCCAAGTTTATGCCAATAAGCTTGAGATTGTCTAAGAATATGATGTTAACAAAGCAAACAACAACTACAACCAGCAACTCTTGTTACATTGGCTAGCAAGAGAAGATTCACTCAATAAAGATTGCATTACATACTCTATAAAATCAAATTTACCTCTGATGTCTAACCTGTGTACTTCACAACCCCTAATCAGAAAATCAGCTAACCCAGCTTAGTGAGAAAAGGCTAAGGTATTAAATGGTACCATTATATATCAGAGAAAAAATAAGTTATAATAGTTTTCATAATAATCTTAGTTTTATAAGAGTTTCAAAAGTCTTGTAAGTGAGCTAAGTAATATGATGCTGGCTAGATTTTTGCTATTATATTAGGTATTAGTCAAGTTTTTATAATTATTTTCAAGTATATTTATCAATATTTTGCATGATCATAAGTTTGATAAACTTAATCTTATTGCATCATTTTGATAGTTTTTTAAATCTTTTTTTTAGTACTAGATGATAGTTTTTTAAATCTTAAGGAAGGTAAAAATGGTTATTTTGTTGAGAATTTTACTTTTTGTCTTTATGTAGAAACACTATTTTTATTTGCTAATTAATTTGGTGCATAATTTATCAAATTTGGTTGACTGGAAGTATATTTAATCTTATTTAAGGAGTCAGGTGACAAGGCAGAGTACAAGCCCAAAAAGCATCTAAGGAGGAAAGCTCCTTGAGGAGGAGGAAGAGGATGCACTTGGACATTGCTGAAGGTTATGAAGACTAAAGTGCTGGAGGGCTTTAGACTGTTTTTCTATTAAAAAGTGAGTTAATATGAATTGATTTTTGTAGTTAAATTATTATAATTAATTTCTTTAGATTAATTAAGGTTCAATTTCTGAAATTTTACTTTTTAATACAAGTAAGTAATTATTTTTTCAGGAACTATAAAAGTTAGGCTCTTAATTTTTTCACAGTTCAATTATAATATCCTTCTGATACTATACCTCTAGAATGTAGCGATAGCTTATATATTACCAGTAAAATACACAAAATTTTAAGAAAAAAATAGAACAGAAAATTTAACCCAATTGCTAGAATAAGTGATCTAATCAAACTAGAGAAGTAAGTGCATGAAACATATATACAAGTAACCTGCAAATTCTCATTAAGTTGCATAAAGTAGTTATTTAAAAAATGAGTCATGAACTTAGCTAATTTAACATTAGTGGGATAGGCCAATCATACTTCCCTTAAAGATCACAATGTACTATTTCCTAATTTAAAGTTACTAGGCTTTGCATGCTTAAAATTTTAAAAATTATACTAAAAGCATTTTATGCAATGGCACATATCATGATTTTTGGATTAAATATATCTATATCAAAAGCTTTAATAGCAAAGATAAGGAAGGTTATGATAATTTTTATTTGAGGTGGGCTGACCTGGGAACAATACTGCACTGATTAGGGAAGTGAAGAAAATGGGAAAGGAGGATAAAACCTGGAAAACCTCTATGTGCAGGAAGGTTATATTAATAATCTGGTACTTTAAAATTTTACAACTTGGGCTCAGGAGTGATCTTTAATAGCAGCAATTTATTTTGATGTTTTAATATCAATACTATATTACAATGAAAATTTTTTGTTAACAACACAAAACTCCTTTATGGCTCCCAAATTTTTAGCACACCTTTACTGCTTTGAGTAAACTTAAGCTTTTCTAGAGTTCACAAATAAATTTACAATAAAATATTAATTCCTATTAATGCAAGTGTCTAGTAAAACTTTACATATTTAGAAGGGTTATAATTAAAGAGTAAGCAATAAGAAGATAATTGACAAATATTATAAATTTTGCACTGTAAAATGAAGGTAGGTTGAAAAATAATTCTAGTGCATAGTTTTCCACATGTATTTGTCAGGTGTGGTTACTTTTAAATGGTTGCTTTTTAACAGTTAAAAGTCTTAACCAAACTGAGCAAACTTTGGTCACTAGTGACAAATTAGAACCCTATTTTTTTCTTTTTAAAAAGATTCAGCAGTAGCAGGAACCACCCTACATGAAAACCACCCAAACCTTCCTTTATAACTCCATATCATCATTTAATTGATTAATGATAAGAGGGGACAGAGGAAATTATGTTTGTCCTTGCCAGAACAGGTTTTGAACCTGTTACAGCATTTTTACCCTACCTTAGCTTGTGGTTACAGGTGTGCACAACTACAACCAGTACAAATTAGAACCCTAGTCTACAGTAATCTAGTTGCAGTCTATATATATAAAAATGAATTTATGTCTGTGTATGTCCCAAATGCATTCCTATACCATTCATCCAATTGTGATGAAACTTTGGTGAGTTGTGTGCATGCCTGAAAAGGTTTATGAATTTTAAAAAATATTATTTTAATAGTAAAATAAAAAGTTTTATATGTAACGAGTGAAAATCCTATATATACTTTGATGGTATTCACTATATTATTACAGCTGAGCAGTTTGATATTCAGCTGATTTGATATTTAAATGGTTTTAATTGGTTAGTGGTCATTCAGGTATTTAATAAGTTTATCTAAATCAAAACTTTGAATCAAAAGTCCAATTGATTTAAAAATACCTCCTCTAGCATAATTGGCTCATCTCTCTCTCACAAATATCACTTTTTATAACAAAAAGTGAATTGAACAAGAACTGAGAGATCAACCAACTGCCATACCGCGCTGCAATTTTATAGACAGTGAACAAAGGCCAACCAACCAAGCATAGGGAAGGCAAGCTCCCTGTCTATGCACAGCACATAGAAACAGATGACTTGCCTGCACTGATAGTGAGTTTTATTAATAATAAAACCAAGGTCATTGAGATGGATGAACCATCTGCTGACCTTCCCACCGGCTCAAGCCCTAACATGACTAGAAACGGGGCTGGGCATTCCACCATGTATGCACCAAGTAACAAACTGGTGACATGAATAACTACAAAATGAACAAACTTGGAGATGGGTCACAGAGCACTAATGAATAGTACAAATGATGGGGTCAACTCCTTAGGATTAATGCCCACTGACACCCAGATAACAAATGCAACCTTTTGGGAGTGAGGGCCAATGCCAAGAACAGTGGAGTCAGGAATATTCCCCAGTGAACCTCAATCAGCAGAGGGGACTGGGGCCTCACAGGGTGAGAAAACTCTTGCCAATAAAGCAAAAAACCCAGATGAGGTATTGGTAGGATCTGAAACTGACTCAGATTCAAATAACAAAAATTAGTGATTCAAACTAAAGAAGTCAAGCAATAAAAAGTTTTCTACTGACATGGAGAAACTTACCAAATCAGCTTAGGGTATTTGGGCAAAGAACAAGTCAGGTGCCAACCCTGAAACAGCCCAGTTGGGGGGAGGCAAATGGTCCCTGACCAAAATTGATTCAGTAACATGAGTAACTCATCGGGTGCAATCCCCAATGAAGGTATTCTGACAGGGGGCCATAGCTAAAAATGCATTGACAGCTGATCCCAAATATCTAATCACCAAACCAAGATGATCCATTGAAGACCAACCAAGGTTGGGGTGACTCTATATTGGTGACTGAACCAGAAGCAGACATAGCACATCACTATTATGAATACACCATGTTCAAAAATACTGGTCTATGATGCGATATATCATATCAGGCAATCATTTGCCTCCAGGTATACATCCATCGCAGGACCTGTTCTTTACAAAAACCCTGAGAACAGCTCAGATCCAACTACAAGCCTTCATTTACCAGTATTGTGTATAGGTAATTCACTGTGTGCTTATCACCAAGGTTATGAGCAACGAGCACCCCTATCACAGAGGTTTGGTATTGAGGACTATTTGGATTATCTCTGATCAGCTCTGCCAGATCTCAAAATTCTCATGCATAATCCCTGGGTGTTATAAGGCCATGCATTTGGCTTTCCCTGCCAGATCGCTCATTGCATACAATGAAGCTACTAATCATCTTAGAATAGTATGGCCTGTAAGCCCGCCACTGCTAGAACTGTGGCTAGCGATGGCAATCGCTAATCAGCAATGGTTAGAGGTGCTAGAACTCTAGCGGCCCAAATCCCCAGTCTTTTTTTACCCTCAGCCGAATCACCTGTATTCTGCCCTTCCCTCTTACTTTCCCTTAAATTTATTTAATAAAGTATAGAGTTTTTTAAAAAATCTAGCATAATCAGCTCAGCTTTTGGCTTTCTTCAACTTTATAAATGGTCATTGTTCGAATCCTGGCATAATCACTTTTTATACACTTTTCTTAAACTCACTGTCAATTCTGTCTGTCTGTAATTAAATCTTACAAGCTCTATTTCAGAGACTTATTGTCAATAAAAATTCTTAAATTTGGCACACTTATGTATCTTCAATGACAATACAATAATCCATTAAAAATTTTAATTTTCATGTTCAAAAAAAGTTTTATATGTATCAAGTAAAAATCCTATATATTTTCGATGGTAGTCAGTATATAGTTACGGCTGAGCGGTTAGATATTTAGTTAATTTGATATTTTAAATGGTTTTGTTAAGTGTTGGTGATTTTGGTTGTTTCGATACATTTAGTTTTGGTTACGAAGCGGTTGTTGATTGGTTGATTTTTAATCTAATGGTTTTAGCTAAGTGGTTTAGTTAATTCGATAGGTTTAATTGGGTATGGCTGAATGGTTGGTAATTTTATATTGATTCAACATGATTTGATTTTTTTAATATTATCGATAACCATCTACAAATATTAAAAAGAATTGATTAGGATCATCAGGTAAACTTAAAGCCCAAAAACAAATCTGTGCTAAATTGGGTATCAACAAGAATTAGCCAAACTTTTCTTTACAAAACTATCATTCTGTTTATTTATTTATACCGGATGCATTATCTCGAGCAAATAACCAAAAATCACCAAACTTGCACAAGTATTCTATAAAGTTTGGGAACGGAATGCTAATAGGTAATTATTTAAAATAATCATATAAAGTTAAATATCAGTTCTATAAAAGATCTAGAACATATATTTTTTAATATATTTATATACCAATTTGGCTGGGTATTTCCATATTCATTTAATTCAATTTTTTCATAGGTTTTTGATAAGGGGTTGGTAGTTTTTGGCTGTTGTAAGTTCCGTAATTGGTTTTTGCTGAGTAGTGGTTTATTTTTTGGTTGATTCGATAGGCTCAATAGTTTCAGGTAAGTGATTGATGGTTTAGTTAATTTGGCAGGCTTAATTGATTTTAGCTAAGTGGTTGGAGGTTTGAATTTTTAATAGGTTTAATGGTTTCTGAACTTATTGATAGCTATCTACCAATATAAAAACTAAACTAATTTAGAATCTGATTGATTTGATAGGTTTATTTTATTTGGCTGAGTGGGTTGATGGTTTTTGGTCGAATCGATAGGATACAGTTTAGCTTTGGGGGTGATTAGTAATTGGTTGATTTGATAAGTTCAGTCAGTTTTAGCTGAGTGGTTAATGGTTTTGGTTGCTTCGATTGAGCAATTAGATTTGGCCGAGTAGTTATTGCTTAACTATATATAAAATCTAAATTAATCAATTCGAATCACCTGAAATTCTATAGACACTGTAGCGAAGCACGGGTAACTGCTAGTATAAACATAAAATCCATAAGATCTAGCCCGTTTATCAATAGACACTTTAAACTTATAGTTTGTTAAATATAAATCAAGTGTAACCATGTCAAAGAAAAAGAACAAAAACAAGAGCGGAAACAACCAAGTTCAAGCACATAAGGCTACTGATAGTGAAAATTCCACTGATTTGAAAGAACCTGTTACCGTACAGAAAAATGATTTGGATTTAGAACATGATCCTATTTCTTCACAGGATGGTGCGACTGCAGATATTAAGCCAGATAAAGCGGGTTCAGATTTTACTTCTTTGGTACATTAGCTTTTCTACTACTCTTTAAATTTTTTATCTCATAAGATTTTTCTGTTCTACTTTTTGCATTTCTTTTAGTGCTTTGAGCTGTTTAACTTTGGTTTTTTCTCAACTTTTACATAGGGCCTGCTTCCAGCTCTTTGTCAGGCTTGTGTCGATTTGAAATTTAAAGAGCCTACTGGCATTCAAAGGGAGGCGATTCCGTATGCTCTTCAAGGTACATGCTGCTTCTTTACTTGTAATTCTATCAATTTTATATTTTGCTTACACCTTTTGAGCCACCAATTATTATACTAATAGTTTAATTAATTAAAGATGCAAAAATTATAGCTAGGCTGTATGCTTTCTATTTATTTGCATTCTAGGTTCAATTAAAAGTTATTTGTTTAGGAAGAGATATCATTGGATTGGCACAGACGGGTTCGGGAAAGACGGCAGCTTTTGCTCTTCCTATTTTACATGCTCTTTGGGAGAAGCCCTCAGGGTTGTTTGCATTAGTGTTGGCTCCCACACGGTAAGAAGCTTCTAAGAAACCAAGTTGGAAGACTAGTGTTATTTTGCTAGATTTATTAGATAAATACTTGGTAAAGCGTAGAGTTTTCAATATTTATGTTTTAGTGAGCTTGCGATTCAAATTGCTGAAACCTTCACGTCACTTGGGTCTCCGATTGGGGTACGCGTGGCAGTGATTGTTGGAGGAATGGATATGATGTCACAAGCGATAGCTCTGTCCAAAAAGCCTCACATAGTTGTCGCCACACCAGGCCGCATTCAAGATCATATTGAAAACACTAAGGGGTTTACTCTTCGCACCTTGAAGTATTTGGTATGAAAGACAAAGAGATATTGACTAAAGTCATAGGTAATGGATGAAGCTGATAAGCTTCTCGATATGGACTTTGGACCTAAGATTGAACAAATTCTTAAAGTCCTTCCAAAAGAACGTAACACCTATCTTTTTTCAGCAACTATGACAACCAAGGTGGCTAAGTTACAAAGAGCCAGTTTGGTTAATCCAGTTAAAGTGGAGGTGAACAACAAATACTCGACAGTGGACACTTTATTGCAATACTATTTGTTCTTCCCATTTAAACTGAAGGACAGCTACCTGGTGTATCTGATGAATGAACTTTCTGGAAATTCAGCCATTATCTTTACCCGCACTTGCAATGACTGCCAGCGCATTGCCATGATGCTCAAGAACCTTGGCTTCCCGGCTGTCCCACTGCATGGCCAGCTGACCATGACCAAGCGCGTGGGGGCTTTGACCAAATTCAAGAGTGGTAGCTTTAAATTGTTAGTAGCCACAGATGTTGCAGCGCGTGGTTTGGACATTCCTTTAGTGGATGTAGTCATTAACTACGATGTCCCCACCCATTCAAAGGAATACATTCATCGTGTGGGTCGCACTGCTCGCGCAGGCCGCTCCGGCAAGTCGCTTACCTTGGTTACTCAATACGATGTAGAGCTGCTTCAGCGCATCGAGAATGTCTTGGGCATTAAGATGAATGAGTTTCCTATCGATAAGGACTCAGTGTTGCTGCTTCAAGAGAGAGTTGCCGAAGCTCATCGCCTCGCCACTCTGGTAAGTCCCTTTAGCAGTTCAACTAACTTGTTTAGGAATTAAAGGAAACTTTGGCCAATAGCCGCGGCACCACTTCGACCAACAAACGCCTGGCTCAATTGAATGCCGCTGATGATGAGCCAGAAGTGCTCCGGAAGGCTTTAAAGAAAAAGTTTCGGCGTCGATAGAAAATAGAGTGTGGCATAAATTTTATTTTTCTAAGCTAGTTATATTTTTTAATTAGTTGATTGTAACGAGTTAGACTGCCACGTTTTGCTGTGATACTGTTAACCATGTATGCTTAGTTTGACTTTTGCTGCTCTTACTCATTCTTATCGTAACCTTTAAAAAGTATATTAAATCAACCGATATTTTTAATTTGAATTAACTTTTCTGTGGGTCAATTATTCCCCCAGTTGCAGTATAAAACTATTTTTAATTAATGATTGACTTTATCTGCTTAATTGATATAGGCTTTTCAACGAGTCAAAGTTTTCTATGCTAAAACTAATTCTTGAAATGGATTTGTTTTTTGTAAGCTTTTAAATTTTGATTTTGACTCGTGACTAAACCAAACTTAAACTAAACAATTGGAAGAGCATAAATAAAATACGCTGTACAAAATATTACTTTACTTTTATAGAAAACTTTTAGATTTGGATGTTATATCTCCTGATTAAAATTACTTTTACACTTCTCTTTATATAAATCTAGCGTCTGTCATTCTGCTAATCTGACTATTTCTCAGAAACGCATGATTCACTGCACAGTTTTAGATGTAGTTTTCACTAATAACAGATTTATTTTTTGAGCAAGGGTTTGACAAATAATAATTGCCCTTTAAGCAAATAAAAATAAACAACAAAGTATCATTATTTGTTAGTCAAAATAATTTATTTCATAAACCTTTATTTTTGTTAATGTCTACAATTAAAATACTTGACTACTCAGAATAGTAAACCAATAATAAAGTTAAAGTAAAGGCTATAATTTTAATCAAATTTGCGGATTAAAAGTAGGGTAAAATAAAAGCACTCAGTGGTATTTAACAATAGTAGTGCATTTTTATCTATATATAAAATATAAAATTTTGTATCTATATATAATTCCCATCAATGTGATCGGCCAGTAGCTATAGTTAGGCATTGTGTTGAATTTATAGAATAATTCTGATTGGTTAAACAGTGGCCGTGCTCAGACAGTGCATTAGATAAGTACCTTTAATGTTAATCTGGTATATTATAAACCCAAACAATGCTGGGTAAATCAGCTGATTAGAAATAAAATGATATGATCCATGCACTTTATGGAGTATTAATGTAAGCATCAATAAGTATAACGTTTTAATTATTTGCTGTTAACTAAATTATTTAGAAACATCTAGTGGTTGAATTAATAAATGTGGGCAAAGCCGCGGGTACCTGCTAGTAGTCAACAAAAGTCTTCCAATTACTTTAGGACATAATTTGGGATATCTATGACAAAATAAACTCCAGTTATCTAGATTGATTCTCCACCAATAGGATTTCATGGCTGGTGTTGAAATTGGTGCTTAGGCATCAGATTTTGAAAGCACAGGTTATTATACTCACAATAATAAGGTACTGTTTGAGGACAGTAATCTTTGTAAGCTACAAGAAAGCCACATTTCAGCAAAAGGTATATTTACAGAAAAAGACAAAAGTAAAGTGTAGTATTAGTACTGACAAAAGCTCAATAGCACACTATCCTTTCTGCTCTTTGTGTTAGATTCTTCTTCAGCAACATAGAATAAAAGACCCCTTACTATAGAATTTAACCCAGATATGCCCTTTCCACTAGCATTCCTATTTGTGAATTTTATGTATACTAAGCAGCATTCAAAAGTGGTAGACTAGTAAAATAATAATCTAATTTAGGCTAATAATACAAATCAATAGAGCTTGGCAGATTTCCATTATAGTCATGTCAACCAATTGCATTTGAGGTTCTGGCAGATGGCCCAAATAAAAGGATAAGTTCTTGTACTGAATATTTTATGCTGGTGTGGAGACAAAATGGAGGTTCAGGATATAGATAAATCAGTAGATATAGATGCCAAGGCTGGGAGCCCAAGAAATTATTAGTTTGTGGTAGTAGAATTTGCACAGGTGGTGTTATTAAATTTGATCCGCCATATATATATAAATCTACAGTGTTGAGGCAAAAGCACCAAAAATAATTAAATGTAAATTTGACTACTCCATATAAAGTTGAGGGCTGCACGCTTGAGACTTCTTAAGCCATCAAATCATATCTCTAATTATTAGCTTGATATATAATTATTAAATAAATATTGTATTAGATGGTGGTTGATCAAACCTCTTGCAATATTTCCCCCACTTAACTAAATATCAGGTAACCAAGATGAGTGAGGATCAGATAAGTTATTGGGAGCTAGATACTGGAGGCCCAGAGTGTGGGTTAGTGCTTCTTCAGAAACTTAGCATGCACATGATTGATAAGATATCCCTTAGTTGGATCCCTCAGAGTTTAAGCAACTGTAGATGTCTTCTCTATAATATCAAAGGGTCCTTTCTAAATATGCACAAGTTTCTGGTCTGTCCAAACCCATGATTATCAAAATACTAGACCAATTTTCTTATGCCAAAAGTAGTTAAGGTCTGGTGGTCTTCATTATTGTATACTCTAACCTTGACCTTTCAAGCCAGAGCGTTTGAGTAAGCAGAACTTTGTAACTTAATTAAAGTTCATGTGAGCTTATCAAGAAATCTACTAGGGCTCATATTCTCTTTAACACATGAATATAAAAGTGGGGCAACGCAGGCTGCTTCCCATGTAGTAAAGCAAATGGGAATGACCCATGGCCAAATGATATGTGATATTATAAACAAATACAGCAGAAGGCAGTAAAAGGTTCCAATTGGATGCTTTGCATGGAACTAACTTATATGGAATCCCAACAAGGGTACCGTTTGCCCATTAAATGGTGCCGTTGGTCTCCAGGTGATAGGGCATAAATAGTACCCCTCATATAACCATTAGATCATTTTCTTAAAAATCATTTGAGACATAAAATTGGTCCTATTATCTGTCAGCAGAAACTGAGGACATCTGTGCTGATAAACAACATTTTTAATAATGAACTTAACCATAGTTGTGGCCCCTAAGTCACTGACTGCCTTGGCCTTTACCCACTTGGGTAGGTGATCATTAACCACAATGATACTTAACCTGACCAGGAGTAATGGCAAATGGCCCCACAATATCCATGGAGACAGTGTGCCAGGCAAAATTGTTTTTAACCAATTGATAAGATGTAGCTTTCTGATAAGGAGATTCAATTTGGCATTTGTGGCAGCAGCTGAGAGCCTCAGGGATATCATATGACACGTAATCCCAATAATAATGTGATCATAGTTGTTAAACATTTTTATATTTATCATGGGCTATTGCCTTTTAAGTGGTAATGATCAGATCCATCCATTTTGTAGGCTATGTAACAAAAAGGTTGATTATTAATACTCTCATAAGGTTTTCCATTTTATACAAAAGTATTTTTTCTGATTTTTTTAATATTTGTCTGAATCTCAATAGTCTTATTGTCATTTTGCCAATTGACCATTTTAAAAATTTTCATCATCCTTATCAGCAAGCAAGGCTATGGCAGGCAACCAGATGAGTCCATCCACATTCTGATGCTTGATGATGGGTTGAAGTTAAATTTCAAAATTATAAGCTTATAAACTCAAGATCAAGTGGGCCAGCCATCCTTTAGGTTTTTTAGGTTCTGCAACCAGTGAAAAGAAGCATGGTTGGTTACCACAGTAAAACCACGCCATGAACATGAACCCATAAAATTAGTTAGAAAAAAAATGACAGCTAGGCACTCCTTTTCAGTAATAGTATATTTCTGTTCATGTATATCCAGTGTCCTACTACAGTAAGTGATGAAGTGTTCTTTCCCCTTATTATTGAGCTGAGATAACACCACCCCTATTGTGGTGAGGGATGCATACATCTGTATAATGAACAGTTTATCAAAGTTTGGATACAATATTATTGGCACTTGGGTTAGTCAAATCCATAATAGATCAAAAGCAATCTTACAGTTTTCAGTCCATTCAAATGGAACCCCAGTCATGAGATGGTAAAATAATGGCTTACCTATCATGCTTAATTTTAATGAGCTGGTAATAATAGCTAACTATTTCCAAAAAGATGTGATTATCACACTTGCTACTTGGACATGAACATTTCTATACCCTCAAAATTTGCAGGCTGGGGCCATAAGCCTTGTTTGTCAATGGCAAACCCCAGATACTCAAGCTGTTTTCAGAAGAAATTGCACCTATAAGGTTTTGTTTTCAAATTGGTATGGGATAACTGGTGGAAAACTTCTTTTAGATGCTCCAAATGTTCCATAAACATTCTGGAAAACTTTGATATCATCTAGATACACTAACACACAGAAGATTTTTAAATCAACCAATATGCTATCCATAGTGCACTGGAAGGTCGCAGGGGCATTAAATAGCCCTTGTAGCATCCTAATGGGTTGGCATAGACCCTGGGTGTGACAGTTGAGGTTTATCCTCAGCATCACATTGCCCTGATCTTTGGTAAGACATGGCAGGCTGTGTCTGGATGTATGGAGGAGGAGGGGGAGTTGGTCCTGGCAGGGACGCCTAAGGGGCAGGAGCTTGAAGGAGGCCAAGGAGCCAGATGGGTGTCCAAGTTGAGGAAAAACGAGAATCAGGTAAAATGGGGAGTTTCAAGATTCAATTTGGATTCGAATCAAGAATGGAATGGAACAGGTGCTTGGAAGTTTCGCGGTTTGTTTGGAATTTGAAATGGAACTGGTGCGGAACTGTTGAGAATTGGAACTGGCACAGAACCATTGAGTGAGGATTCCGCGATCCTGCTGTAAGGTTTACACCAAGCATCAGTCAGATTAGCACCATAAGCTTGTGTTATATTTTATATTAGCTTGTAGCATGTGTATATAGGGAAGGAACTGGGAGCTGGAGGCTTCTCAGTTCTGTTTTCTATCAACCTGGCCAATATTAAATAAAAAGAACTTTAAAATTCATATATTTATAGTTTGAGTTTATTTAAAATATTGCCTAACTGCAGCCATGTTTGGCTTGAATCAACAAGAATTGGACTTTGAGAGTGAGCTTGGGAGAGCTATTGCCTCCCTTTATACCTTGTCTTGGAGTCAAGGCATGTTGCTGGGGTTAAGTACATTTGCAACTGTCTTCCAGGGGGTGCTTGTCCAATCTTGTAGCGCGCGCACAAGGAGAGTAGTATCAGGAGCCCTGTCAGCCCTATGGTCTGTAGCATGGATCCTGCTGCCCAACTCATTCGTGGCTCATTGAAAGGAGCCAGTGCATTACACTGGGAAGTGACCATATTGCACTTCATCTGTTCCTCCTTCAGCAGCTCAATCTGCCAATATACAGAGATTAAATCCAGAGTAGAAAATACTGTGCGCCGCTCAGGTGGTCTAGTGCATCATCAATATGGGGTAAAGGATAGAAATCTTTCTTGGTAGTACTATGAGTTTTCAATAGTCTATTACCACTCAATTTGACCCCTTCTTCTTTTTAATAACTAAAACTGGGGCAGGCCAGGGACTTTTGGAGGGCACTGACATCCTATTTTGCACAAGTTGGTTGATTTCCCAATTAATGACTTCAAATGCCACTTTAGAACACTAAATATGATTAAGGCAAACCAGCGGATGATAACCAGATTTGATCTGGTGCAACGCATCATGTGAACACCCCAATTTATAATTACATTTTACAAAAGCAATACTGTACTTTTTGAATAAGTCCAGCGCTTGATATTTTTCATCCTCTATCAACCCTGAAAGATGTTCTCAAGGTTTCAGTGAACATACTGCTTGATGCTCCTAGTCCTCAAGCCCAAGTTCCTCTATAGATTTCCAAACTCGTGGATATTAAAAACCTCTTCAACAGGTAAAATATGAATAAAAATGATTATCTGATGTTGCTTAACTATCACAATATAAGGGTACAGGTTAGATTAAAGCACATGAATTTCTCCATGATCTGGTCAAATAAGTCAGGCGCAGTGACCAGTCCTAACTTGGATCAATTATATGGGGCAACTATCTCACCATATAATCTCTGAGGAATGGTTAAGGCATTTTCATTCCCATTATAGCTTGATGACCAGTCAGAATGGTTAGGGTATGGTTAGTGAATATGGAAAAACCCTTTTGATTCTATAATTTCATGGGTAACTTTCAGGTACAGCCACATTGCTGCTGATAATCAATTGGTACTATACTGTTCTTGTACATGATGTTAACAAATCCCTGCCTTGGGACTGCAAGGCCACATCTTTCCAGCTATAATATAGCAGAAGAGTTTGTCCCAGTAATTCTAATTATTCTTCTCAAAATTAGAGTTGATTCCATATTTTATCAAAAAAATGAGGTCTCATTTAAAGTATATAATTTTGATTGGGGAATATGATAGCTGAAGAAAAATTACTATGGAGCCAAAACGCAGTGGTAACACACTGTACACTCCTTCTGAAGTTGTGACCTGGGGGTTAGCGTTTTCATAGATTTTGCAATGATCTATGTCCATAGCAAGCCCAAGTTTCTTCACCAGTCAAATAGACAATATTAAGTAGATCCCCATTGTCCACAATAGCTCAGACATTGAGCTTATTTACAGTTATATCAATATTTTTACACTCAAAAAATAAGTACAATTAAAATTTATTACAAGTACATCCACTTTATCTACTTGGCCTAAAAAATCTGATGTTCATCACATTACTGAGGGCTAGACTCTTTCAAGCCTCAATAGGTACCACCACTTGGACCCCAGTCAGCTTAAGAGTCTCACTATATAGGAGTTGAAAACTCAAGTGGTTTGAACTGTTGAACATATGGCTTTGATACTACTTCTTACGCCAGCTTGGTGGCACATTTTATTGTGAGTGAGTGGTCACCGCTGTTCATAAGTGGTCACTGCACAGGTTTATGAGGGTATTCTATGTTTTAATACAACTTCCTTGTATTATGACAGGGAACAAAAAACTGAGCTGATATTGGTCTATTTTACTTTACCATTGTTCACTGCAATGTCTAGGCACTTTCATCCTAAATCAACAAAAAACCAATTTACTAGTAAAATCTAGCATACTAAGAACAAAATTCATTAGGGAAATAATCTCATACATATATAGTATTTTGGCACCCTAGTGCCCTCCTATTTAGAATTGTCAGCATTTGTTGCCATGGAATAGCTTTGCACTCATTGACTTGCAGCTTTAGCATGCTATTGGTTGGAACTTCTTTTGATTCAATTTCCCAGGCTAAGCAATCCTGCCTTCAAGCTGGTAAACTATTGCATATCATGCACAACAATTTAAGGAAGTCTTGATTATCAAATTACTATCATTAACTTGGAGCTCACTTCTTCATAAACCTAAAACTATTGATACTAGTAAATCATATTGGAATCATCCTTGACCAAAACACTAGTATCAGAACACATTGTAAAAGCCAAATCTGGTTAAATTATAACAATTTCTAAGCTATTAGTTTTGACTTTGGAACTTGCAAAAGTGGCACAGTATAATTGTATATTCATCTCATGGAAGAGAATTTCAGCAATTTATTCTTACCTGGGATTTTGTTAAAGGATTTAAATGTACAAAATATCAATCCAACTCTGCCCTGTCTTTTTCCACTTTGTCATCATTCACATAGTTCACAGCATGAATACAGGGTTTAAAACGTAACTTAGACAACAATTGGTAATGTCCCAATTTTTTGCATTAATTACAGTTTATTTGACTATCATCAACTTATCCAAATAAGGGCCATATGGCGGAGGTAAATTCTTTTTTGGGGAAATGAACTAAGGCTGGAATTTTCAAGGCTTCTAATAGCTCTTGTTGGATGCCTTAAAAGTGTTGGTGCAACGCTGGAGATCTTTCACCATATGGGTGATATCACTATCTTCATTCAAAATGGGAATTATTACCAATACAACACATGGTAAGGCTCACAGACATAACATAGAATAATTTGCATGTCAAAATTATTAATAACATTAGCACCAGATAGTGTCTGTGCTTCCAAATAAAAGCGCTCCCCAAAAGTTTTCACAGTATCACATTTAAAAAAGATGTTGAGGAGATTAGACTTACAGGTATTCATCTGTTATACCCCACCAACCCCTTAATGGATAGTTATTGGTGTTGTAGTAGGTAATGTAAATCTTCTGTAATTTAGGCATAACTAAAACCTGGCTTACTATGTCCAGCGAGTTCATTCCTGTCACCAACTTAGTGTTCTTTTACACTCTGGCCATACTAATATCAAAGAAACTAATAAAATTGTGCACAATCACCTTTTTATCAAACTTTGAAAAGTTGATAGGGTTGACATGAATGGGAGGTTCATGATGGTAAGGCCAAAGGTCCTGCGTTGCTCCTAGATGACTTTACAAGTGGTGGATATGAGACGTAGGTATAATCTGGCTTTGACCTTCCAGAGCAGCCCAAGTATAGGTGCTTACAGGATCTGACATAGGATTACCAGTGGGGTTTCATGCAGGTTGGACTGGAGGTTTACAATTACTTGAATCAGAATGCTCAGGGTGAGGAGTTACTGGCATATCCAGATGAGCCAATGCCACAACATCTAGAGCTGAGGTAAGGACCATGGGCACTTCCAGCATTTCTCACACTTTATCGCCTTTGATGTTTTCTCCTAACAGAAAAGTTTCAGGTTCACCATTGTTAGCATTAGCGGCCTGGGTGGCTTATTGACAATTAAAATAGTTTCACATAGTAGAAACACAGAGGCGTTCTGCCTGTAACAATTTTTCCATATTATCAACTTTTTTGGGTAGTGGCCAAAAATATAGTTTTCATGTTGATATTTTCATTCACTAGGGACCAGACCTTCTGGCCCTGAGTTTTTAATTAAAATTGTAAAGCCTCCATTATTTGGTACAAATTTATATCATAGTGAATTGCTCCAGTCATATCTTCATCAAAAACCCTTAATGCAGCATTGATGCATTTTGGTAATTTTAAATATTCTTTTACTTGGTGATCATGGCTGTTGTAATCAGCGCGTAAGCGTTGGTATACAACTGCACAGGTTGGAATTTTTATATAATAAAATAAGGGGAATGTATTAAGATAGTATCTTTACAATAAAATAGTAAAGTTTTATTAAAGGTTTTTATCTAATGGTCAAACAAGCTTGGTGAAAGAAAGGATCCCCTTATTTATATTTCCATCATAAACAACAACACAGTAGATTACCAAGCAGCGCATATTTATTCTGGGAAATGCTAGACGTCATTGGTTTGATTTTTGGGGTAAAATAATTGACGATTTTTTATACCAGTGGGGCAAGAAAAAATTAATAAGAAAAAGAGATTTGATTTATGATGCCATAAATTTTCATTAATTAATAGATGGTGATTTGGGGGATATTTTCAGCAGGGTGGCAAGGATTTAATACTCAGTCATTATTCTTGTCATTAGTTCAAGTATATGATAGTAAATTAATCCTTCCAAATATTAGATACATACAAAAATGTAGGCGCGTGGACAAGGTACTCCATTATAACTCAATTTGAAGATAGACAGTAGCATTAAGATGCATGAAATTGAACCCCCATTCTAAAATACAAGTTTAAATAAATTAAAAGAATTTAATGTTTGGTCATACCACATTGCAACATTTCCACCACCTGATCAAACATTCCAGTACAGAAATGAAAGGGGGCTAGGTGGTAACTAAAAAATCTGAGACCACTAGGCTAGGTAGCCCACAAACATAAGTAATGCTTTAGATGCTTCTAGATGTTCATCAGAAGGACTAAGTGTTTTCCAAAGACACCTTGATTTCTCCCTTTTGAGGATAAATAGCACCAGGGGCAATGATGGGATCCTTTTTGGATCAGTGGAATGGAAGAAGGATCTTTATACAAACCTTCAGGAAGTTGCAAAGTTTATCCGCTCTAATGAGGGCCTGATGCCTTGGTTTAAAAGTACACTTTTGTCCAGCGCAGTGTGGGATTCCATTGGACTTTGCAATCCGTTGAGGTAAATTTAAGGTGTTTTCCCAACTTTACAATACTTAATGGGTAAAATTCCTCATTAGACTCAAACTTTAATCAAGGAAGGTTGTGATGTGGACTTAATCTAAGTGATAGATTCAGCATCCGCTGGTGCTTTAAGCCCTGTAGGCACAGTATGCAAGTTAGTCTCTAGTCTACAATCTAAAGATGGTAAAAAATCCACCAATTCCTCATCAACGTTAGCAACCAAATATAGGTGGTATTAAATGAGCGCTCAGTAACTAGGACTACCAGGCCAAGTTCATTGTCAAAGGATTCTCAATCATAATACAGTGGAACATGTTGTACTCCTTCCTACAGAGTATTGTCCTTAAAATTGGCTTTTAACCCATTTTTCCTTATATAAGGGACCAATAAGAAGCTTGCAATTTTCATGAGGTTAAATGATGGCAGAAGCAGATAACACTTTAATGCCAAATCTCAGCGCAAGTATCTGTACGCTCCTAGGGAAGTAGTGGCATTAGGACCTGCGGTGCCATATTCTTTGCAGTGGTCAATATTGGGTTCAGTCTCCAAATTTTTCATTAGTTTCTAAAGAAGCTATGTTGATAAGGCTTCCCTGTTCACAATTGCCCAAACTGGCATGTTGTACATGCTAATATCAACGTAAGGACCCTCAGCGTGATTATCTGGGCTGGAGAGCATGTGTATGTCAAGAGTATCCGCTTGACTTAAGCAAAAAATAAATCAATTGGTCACCTTGAGCCGCGGAGCCATAGAAAACTCAGTGGTCACATTTGTAGAAGATGAATCCTTGATGAGGGTGCTTTCTGCTGAAGTTGGGTCATGGCTGGGATTTTTGAACTTCTGGCAGATTTTGAATATCCCTGGTCTACTCCACCTGAGCTTTTCCCATATCCTTAGCTTTGTTAACAGTGAGTAAATATATACTTGTTTTTTAGAGGATTTGATATTGGAGCATCAAAAGTAAGGGCGCAGCGCCAGAGGTAATTTACCATTTCAGTTATGGTAGTGTCAAAAAAACATGTAGAATGACCTGATGCAATTCTAGGTGAGGCTCACAAGCATGTCGGAAAGTGATTGTTAGAAATAATGGGATTTACTCTGATATGGGTGAGATTCAGATGCTAAATAATTCACAACATAAACAATGTTGTTCATCTTCTCCAAAAACTATAGAAATTGTTAATGAATCTCTAAATAAGCAATTGAAAACCTGAACCCTTTTTGAATCTGCAAATTCATCTAACAAAGATCTTGCCATTCTAAGATCTCCTGAATCTGCTACCTCAATCAAGAAAGACCATGTATGCCAGAAACCTTCCCTTTCTGATGTACCTTTCAGAGGAATCTCCTTACCCAACTCAGTCCCATTGTTCTACCAAAGTCTACCCCACATGATCCCAATTCCTTCCAAGTATTATAAATATCTCCTAATTATAATCAGTGCAGTTTAATCTTCTAGTATCTTTAATATTTCTCAGTAATGTTCATATTTGACTGCTAAAGAAGAGCAGAGATCTTGCCTTGGTTCAGCGAAGCTGCCAAGAGATTTGCCTTAGCCCCTGCCAGAGTCAAACTAAGAGTTTTGTCATAGAGTAAAAGAGGACTGCAAGGAGATACGCTGTTGCTATGATGACTAATGATAATGTAGCTTTTGAAGGAATTGGCCTTTAAACTCAACAAAACACCCAGAATTGATGCTCCCTGCCAGGTTCCTTTTAAGGTTACCTGGTGAAGACGTACCTTCACTAAAGAACAGTGATAATTGCCCTCCTGATATGGATGATAATATGAGGGTAGCCTAATGGGTTCAATCCCCTAGTGAAGAATTTGTCTAGACGAGTAGTTGGGGAGGGCATTAATTATAACCCATACCAACTACTCGGTGGGGCCTAGTGGAATAAACATTAGCCATTTAACCAAGATTTCAAATACCGTTCTATATAAAAACCCATTAAAGGTAATATCCAGTAAGTGCTCCCAAGAAAATGAACTCCAGAATTTCCTTTCTTATAAAGGCATCTGTGATGCTTCAGACCACTTTAATAATATATGGCATATGAATTCAATAGTAGTGTAAAAAACTATTAACCAAGATCAAATTGTTTCTTAATGACAGAAATTTTCAAACCATTGAGAAGAGTGCTGAAGAGAGGATCCATGCTTCATTAGATCAAGATCACAAGGACTTGGCATTCTCTTGGGAGAAACTTCCAAGAGCTGCAGAAGAACTTGAGTTTATTGGAGAAAGGATCAGAGCTATTACTCTGAATTCAATAATCTATAAGAGATACTGAAAAAAGGAGAATACTAAGAAATCTGCATGCAATATTTAGGTAATCAGAATAAAAACCTGTTCAAAGCAGATGATGTATCTTTATTGCAAATGAGGATTGGAATATATTGGATATGCCAGTCAAAATCAAAAAACTTTGGCAAACCAATTAACTTACTCAACAATTCAATAATAATAATGATTTTAATACTACCAATTATATTTATTTAGTAAACACAAAACAAATTCCATTCCAAAATATTGTTTCCCGCTCTATTGTTTCAGAATCAAAGTTGGAAAAAAATATCATTGGTTTTTCAGACATAAAGGAGCCAAACATGCTTTCAAACCTGACCAATGATCATTGACAGAACTATTCTACTAGACAAAATGGGACGAATTGAGAATTAACATTTAAACTTGATAAAGGAATCAAACATAAAGATTATTTGGATTTTCTGAGATTAGCCAAATTGGGCCAACTAACCCCAATCTGGTACTAAAAATTGTTGGTTTTAAGAAATTTCAATAATCTTAAAGAATTCCTGAGATTTCTGCACAATGATGCACAAAAAATTGCCAGATAAAGATTCTAAAACTTACCTTTTTGCAATTAGTAATAATATTAATAACTCCTTTACAGAAATCCACATGCTTGTTGAATCCAACCTCTTTTCCAATAATTATTACCTTCAATTCAATATAAAAGTTCTCATCTAATTTTTATTTCTGTGTTAAATCAATCAGTGATCGCCAGGCCAAATCAAACCAAGAACCTCAAGTTATAATCAATAGTACTGGCCATCAAATCAGATTAATTATTAAACTGCCTCAATTTACACCTGAAGCTGTTCAGCACAGAAACCTTGATATCATCACAAAATTAAGCTTAATTGGCAGCAAAGTATTGAAATCTAATCAACGAAGAACTGCCACTTGAAATCAGCTTAAACTATGAGGATTCTGATGGCCAGGCCAAATACACTTACAGTTTTTAATATCTAACCCATATATTTTGCCACCTGAAATTTCAAAAAGCCAGACTATCCAATCAGAGCCTCTATATTATAATCTGGCCTTATGTAATCAAGCTGCTACCTTTTGGCACAATTTTTTAACCACTGGAAATACCAATCATGTTATTTGAATGTGAAGCGTAGAAGATAAACTGAAGTGCTTGGAGCTGGGACAAACCTCTCTGAGAGAACTCATGGGCGCTCACGAGTCTGGCTCCTCCCAGTGCATTATTATCATAGAAAGCATTCTAGAGGACACCAAGAAGGCCATGCCAAAACCAAGGAGGAGATCTTGCGGTGCAAGCACAAGTTGGAAGAAATGAAGATGGCCTTAAAGAGCTGCCACAACCAGCTGCAGGATATCAAGATGTATATTTTAAAAGCCCCAATTTTATTTATCCTCTTAATACTGAATAATCCCTGTTGAATTGTAATCAGTAATAATCAACTTACTGAAGATTAAGCTCCACATGCTGAAGGGGCAATCATGATGCCATTACTGGAAAACTTGGAACTCCAGGAAAGACTGACCATGCCAATCAAAATACCATTATGGGATACTCCTTCCTCTTAGGATATTTTTCTGTAGCTTCCAACGCTACCCATCAATCAGAACCGCTGACGGAAGTTGGCCTAGCAGTATCTAATGACCTATCAGTTCAGAATGAAGCAAAGAAACCACCTGTGAGCTTGAGAAAGCCAATCTTGCTAATGTAATCTCACGCCACCTTGCCCTTACGTTAAGCCATTATAAAGTCTTATGTAAGATAAGAATCCCACTTAGCTAAGCCCAAGTGGGGGGGCCTGACTGAATCAATCAAAGCTGCCGCCCTGCCTAAGAACCAACCCAGTGACCTCAAGCACAACATTGTTGGTTATTCCTAGTTGATTTAAAAATAGTAATTGTGCTATCTAAAATTGGCTACTGTGCCCATCCACTCTTGCAATTTCATCATGTTCTACCTGCTTAACTCCAAGCACCTGCTAATCCCAGCTGTCACCAAGGAACCTCCTGCTAAAGCTCACTTTTCCTATAACAATGCAAGCAAGAGCATGAAGAGGTCCAAAAGCTTTAAAGATACTAAAATATGTTCACCAGTACCACTGCAGCTGGACTATTTTGATGGCTACCACATGACACAGGCTCTTCTCATTATGAAGACCCAGAACTGCCTCTGGACCTAAACTGAGATGGTTTAAACTTTGATTGACCACCTTCAGATGAACATTTTTGAGTTTTTTACTAAAATAATCAGTCAAAGGAACCTAGTATGGCTAACCAAGTCCACTCTAGGATTCTCAGTTTATGTACCTCCTCAGCAAAGCTATGAGGGAGGGCATTGTCAGGAATACTGGGATTTGCTCTGATTTGGATGAGATTTGGATGCAAAATAATAATCAACACAAACAATAAATTTTCACCACTATGAAAACTAAGAAAATTGGCAATAAATCCTTAAATGAGCTATTGAAATCTCAAACCCTTTTTAAATCTGCCAATTCATACAAAAAAGATATTTCTATTCAGAACTCCTGAATCCGCTGCCACAATCAAGAAAAACCATGTATGCCAGAAACCTGACCTTTCCACCACAACTTTCAAGAAATCTCCTTACCCAAATTGATCCCAATATTCTACCTAAGTTTACCTCTTATAGTCTCAATTCCCAACAACTATTATAAGTATCTCTAAATTATAATCAATAAAGTTATGTCTTCTATTATCTTTAATATTTTTTAGTCTTGTTCAGAATTTGACTGGTAAAGAAGAGCAGAGATCTTGCCTTAGTTCAGCGAAGCTGCCAAGAAATTTTCCTTAGCCTCTTCCAGAGTCAAGCTAAGAGATTTTCCACAGAGTAAAAGAGAACTGCTAGGAGATATGCTGTTGCTACAATATCTAACAATTGTGTAGCCTTCAAAGGAACTGGCTCTTGAATTCACAAAATACCCAAAAGAGATCTGAGTGTCATAGTGACTCATAACGAAGGCCCCATATGGCACTTGTGCCTCATAGTTAACCAATCAGTGAAGGCTAACATTTCCTCACTAAATTAAAGTTGATAGATATGAAGGCAGTTTACCACCTTTATCAATCATTAAGCTCCACCAAACTCATTAATTATAATAATACTGGCGTTGATATAGGGCATACCAGCTTCAATAATTTTGGAAAAATCAACTGTTATATTTTTGGCAGTATCATTGAGATCTACCATAAGGATTACACAGTTTGAACCCACTGAGCAACAGACAGACAATGTCATGATAGTTAGTCCTCTGAACAGATTGAAAATATAAGAAAATAGGAGTAGTCACCCCAATAAGGCTTTTTATTATTTTTATAAAATATCAACTCTTCACTGTTCCACTCTCTCTACTACTAACTCCCCTCTTTCAATCGCCTATTTCGCTTATATACCAGCGACTTCAGAAAATACTGTTCTCATAACTTAGGCTATTATATTCCTCCGATTCCCCTTGAGTTCAGCTTGTTATTCTTCAAATATCTATCGCCCTAATTTGATTTGAACTAATTTGTATTCTTTGAATGTCAACATCACCTTATCACCTTTTTTGAAGGCGATCCAATAACAAGCCAGAATAACTCAATATCACCTCATATTGAGACACTCAAATAACAATAACTAATAACAAGGTTGGCAGATCCTTCCCAATCTGCCATAGTTATTTCAGGCTTATAATCCCAGTCATATCAGAATTGTGACACCAACTCTTGGTTATAGGGATCCAGTAAATGCATCATAGTGGCCAGTTTACTATGGTCATTGGTGTTTCTCATCATGATTTAAATAACTGCACTGAGGTATGGATATTTCTATTCCTATAATATTTTGGTCAAGTTGACAAGGTTGACTGAGGGAGAAGGTGCCATAGTTATTTGAGGGTTAGAGTTAACAGAGGTGGTGGGTACTGAGGCAGGGATGGGGAAGCAGTCAATAGGGGTATAGTTATTATAACGTTAAGATAATAACCTCAACTTCCTCCATAGAATCATAATAATAAGAAGTTGATGGATAGGCTTGGCAACGTACTTGTTTATGCTTACAAGTGGCATGTTTAAACTCTTGATGGAGTTGCTTTACTATGCTAGTAAAGTGCTGTCATTCCACCATCCATTTTTCTTCAGAAGCTCACAGCCAAGAATCTAGATTCTTTATTTCTTGTCCCTGAAATTGGACTAGGAAGTGCAAAGTTTTTATCTTCTGATATATTTTGGTGATATCAGGAATTGCTTCTTCCACTGGGGAACCTTTAAAATTGCTTCAGCAAATTGGGCTATTATGCTAGCACTTGATGGACCCTCCTAATAATTGGGTTCATCATAAGGAATATATGGAGGGTTTCCCTGGCAGTCATCACTAGAGTATGCCATTTTAGGGATAGTTTTAATTGAAAACGTGGTGCCAAAAAGTGCTCCTATAGTTAGCACCAAATGTTGTAGTTGATGCGTAGGTGTTGATATACTACTTCAAAGGTTAGAACTTTTTAAAAAATAGTGGGAATTTATAAAGACTGTAGACCTATAATAAAAATTAAAGATTTTATGATCAAAGGGTATTATTTAACAGCTAAAACAAGCTAGAGGAAAAAAGGACCTCATTAATTTTCTATTCCCTTAAATAACTATACAGTAGATTACTAAGCAGCGCTATTTATTATGGAAAATAGTAGGCATCATTGGCTTGTTTTTGGGGACAAAACCCAAGAAATTGTTTTATGCCAGTGGTGCAAGGGAGAAAATATAGTAATAAAAAGGGATTCAATTTATGACGCCATAAAGCCTTATAGATCAATAGAACATGATTTGGGGTATGTTGTCAGTGGGGTGGCAAAGATGTGATCCTTGGTCGGTATTCTTGTGGTCCAAGTAATTTGATATTAAATCAATCCTATAAATTATTAGCTACATACAAAGATGTAGGCGTGTGGGCAAGGTAATCTGATGTAACTTAATTCATTGGATAGACAGTGGAATAAAGGCCTGAGAAATTAGAACCTTAGTTTAAACTTAAGTTTAGTTTAAAAATAAAAAAATTGAATGGTTGGTCAGACCAAATTGCAACAATGGCCAAGTATAATATCAGATAGCTGACCAACATGAGCATTCAAAGATGTACGAAATTGACAAATGTCATTAAACTGATTCTTCTGGGCTGCTGGTGTGACCCTTTCATCTTCAACACTTTGCACTACTTCCACCAGAGGAAAGCCTTCTATGAAGCAATGGGATCCATACTTAATCAAAATTGAACTACAGGGAACCATATGGTGAGGCCCCTGTAGTGAGCATCAGAATGGCGAAATCAGCACTTATGAATTATATTACAAAGGCACAGGTTATTATACCCAAGGTAATAAAGTACTTTTTGAGGACATTAACCTTAGTAAACTTTCAAGAAAGACATGTTTTAGTTAGAGGCATATTTTATTAAATAAAATAAATAAAACCACACTATAACATCAGGTATGATAATGGCTCAATAGCTCGCTATCCTTTAAGTTCTTTGTACTTGTCCTTCTCTAGTAATACAGGGGAAAATCCCCTTACCATAGAATTCATCATATATATGACCTTCTTCTAGCATTCATATTGGTGTATTTTATGTATACTAAGCCGCACTATAAGTGGTAAACTAGTATAAGAATCTAAATTAGAGTATATAGTAAATTACAAGAGCTCAGGAGATCTTTATCATATTTGTGATCAATTGATTATATTCAAGGTTCTAGTGGATGGCCCAAATAAGAAGATAAATCCTTACGCTGGATATATTATACTGGAATGGGGATAAAAATAGAGGTCAAGATATAAATAAATCAGAGTGATATAAATGCTGAGGCCAGGAGCCTAAGCAGGTATTAGACTGTTATAATAGAATTTTCATTGACAAGATATAGGATTTGATCTTCCATATATAAATCTGCAGCATCAAGGTGAAAGCACCAAAAGTAATTTAATACAACTTTGGCCACTCCTTATGAGGTTGAGGGCACACGCTCAAGTCTCCTTACGCCATCAAATTTTATTTAATTATTAGTTAAATATATAATTATTATATAAATATTGCATTAAAGGGAAGGATACCCAATGGTAGAATATGGACCCTCTACCACTGCCCCCCCAAGTATGGTCCCAGTAGTGAACTTTGGATAGGGAACAATTATGACTGTGTTGGCATTTTGCACCAATGCCCAAACTGAAGTAGCAAAAATTTAGGTGGTCCATGGAGTTCCTGCCCCATCATATGCTGTGCATGGAGGTTTTCCAGGTTTTATCCTCCTTTCCATTTTCTTCACTTTCCTTCACTGGTGCTTATTGTCCACAGGTCAGCCCACCTCAAATATGAATATAAAGATTAAAGAAAATAAAAAATAAAAATAAATATTACATTAAATGATAGTTAAATTACTTGCAACGGCTGGTAACCCAGTATGTATGTGGAGGGTATGATTTAAGCTCATGACTTCAAGGTGGTTAATCAAAAGTGCTTCTGACTAAGCTACACTCTCATAATTCTCTATTTATATGCTCTCAGATTTTAGGATAGTTATAGAATCAAAATTAGCGTTATTACTACATTAAAAATGATATTTTGGCAAAAATATAAAAGCATTGTTGGTTTAGTGGTATAATGGCCCCTCTTACTTTCCTTTATTTTCTAAATAAAGTATGGAGTTTTTTTAAGTGGTACAATGGTCGCTTCCCATGCGGCTGACCTGGGTTTAATTCCTAAACAATAAATTTTTGAATCTCTTTTTATAAACTTATAATTTTGATACTAATTTTTTTGCACTCTTTGATCTGGTAAAAAACATGTAATATTTTTTGCACAGATGCCGCACAAAAATCCAACCTTTAAATAACTGCTAATGGGGTGAGTTTGCAACATGTGCATCTTTTTGAGGTTAAATTTAGTTAATTTTAAGTACCTCAACTAAAAGATTCATCTCATTAAGTAGACTGAACCAATAAGTCCAAGTTTTTTACTATTTGAGTGATTGAAAAAGCTAAGTTAAAGCCATTTTTGGTGATCTACTGAGAAAATTTAAACCCAAAATAAACAAGCGTATGAAAAAGAAAATGTTTATTTTTAAACAGATAGTACTGACCTTCCATTTCTAAAAGTAGACTCATATCTGAGAGTTCAATTTCAGATGTGGGATGTGAGAATGGATTTTGGATTTTTCTAGATAAAGTGGAGAGCAGCCAAAAATGGATGTTGGGATCCAGCTCCAAGGGTGAGATTGAAAGAACTGGGTATGGGTTATTAATGAATTCAATCAATTCATCAACCTCTCTTGTAAAGCAAGCTCTCATGTAATCTTCAGCATCAATATTCCATTTTGAGTGATTCATCAGCTGATGTATCATATTGTAGCAAATCATGGCCAAGCTGGGACTAGGATGAGGCTTACTAGGTGGTAAGGATTAACTACTCCATAACCTTGCATCCATATTGTAATATAGTTCAATAGCCAAGCTCATTCTTTTCCATGCAAGATAGTTGTTAAGCATGATACTCAATTCCAAAGGTGAGTTAATGAAGCTAGTTTTTATAAGACATATTTTAAAGTTTAATTTTATTTGAGGCAAGATGATCTGGGGATGGACATACTAAATGCCCAAAGAGCAAAACTAAAACCCATAATGAATCAAAACGCTTAGAGAGTGTGACAAAACAAAAATGAATATAAACACACCAACCAAGTGGGGAAGCAGCTAACTGCTAACAAACCGTGGCGGAGGGGCAGGGGGGCATTGGGACAGTATGGTACCTAAACCTTTTCGTTTTTTTGACTCTGACTATGGCAGCGAGCAAAGGTGTAGGGGCATCCATGCCGTGAGGTGCTAGATATGCAAAAACAGGGTTAGCTGAGGCAAGTTGGGATGTTCTAAGGGCTCCAAAATAATTAGGGAGGTGTACTCAGTAGTCATGCAGTTTTCAGATAGATAGTTCAGTTGTTCAGTTTGTTCAGGGGGTAATCTGATTGTTTCTATAAATTGAATAGGAGTAGGCTTGGATGATATTTACAGCATCATTAACTGCTTTGTATAACCTTGTGATTTAATTTTTAAAAATATGGGGAATCCTGAAGGAAAGCTGACCTTTGGTAACCCAGTGCCATCATGGCGACAGATTGAATATTGACATCCCAGAGTATTATTTTTTTCTGGGGAGAAAGCTGTTGCAATGGCAAGCTGATGGTCACTAATGATCAGTTTGGCATTCGTTTTAGAAATATACTACCTATGGTAAGACTGACTATTAAATCTAGAGTTCAAAGATTGACTAAAGTCATTTACACTGGGGGAGAACGGAACAATTTCGCCTGATTCATTAACCTCATCCAATAGTCCCCCTAGATTTTGGTTAATTGGAATGAGGTCATTGATGGTAATTTGGGTAGGGGTGGGCAATTAGGATTTTTGCTTGAGTGGGTACTTTAGTCCAATTCTAACCTGATTGGCTGGTGCAACTTTGGGTTGATGAGGGTAGCTGGAGCTATCAATAAGGGATTAGCTTTGCGCTGGCCTATTGATTGAGTGGGTTGGGGTGGAGGGGGTAGTAAGATGCTCCATTCAGAAGCTATTACCATGGATCAGAGGAGGTGGTGTCAGTGGTATGGTGCAGGTTTTCTTGCTATGGTTAAGGGAAAAACAGATGGGACTAACGTTTCAACCGTTGTTGGCCATAGCCTAAAAGCAATTTAGGTGCTGCAGCCAGGTGACCACTTGGATGAATCTCCTGGGCAATATGGGGTGGTGAGGGTTGATAGTAGCAGTGGCAAAAGGGGTGGAAAGGCGCTTTGCACTGGTAGGTAAAGTGAAGTTGAGAACAGGGTTGGTGTCATAGGCCAAAAGCCCTGTAATCAATGCATCATACAAAACCTGGGCTGGGAGATGTGAAGGTAGGTTTGCAAAAGATACCGCCATCATATTATCAGTAGGGAGGCATGTATGAGGTGTGAACAGGAATGTTTTTATATATTAAAGGAGTCCAGTTGCTGAAGCCACATCATCCTCAGAAAGACAAATATCAAAGTAGCCCTTAAAAGGGCAAAAGTAAATAAACTAAGAGGTGCAAAAGTGGCAAATGCAAACTTGTGATTGCCTTGTCAGCATATAGAAACAAGCGCACATAGTCAACTTGAAGGCAAAAGCAAATGCTGAAGTATAGGAGAGCATAGGGTGGGGTTGAGTCATTTGGACCTGCATGAGGTCCAAAGTGAGGTTTTTTTGGGGAATAAACTGACCTGAAGAATTGGGTGGACTGGCTGAGCCAGGACGCAAGCGTTTGCCTGCTGGATGAAAAACAATAAAAGGAGTTTTACCGCTGCCCCACATAGGAGCAACAGGTGGTGGGACCAAGGTCATCAGTAGGTCTGTGTTGCAGCTAAATGTAGTAGTAAAACTGCTTCTTTAATTAAATTGCTTTAAAATGGGATTGAACCTATAAAAGACATTTTTCAACTTCTTCTATGTTTAATAAAGGATTTAAATTACATTTTTTCTATTGATAAAATAATTTCTAGACTAACCTAACAAGCACAAGTACTTTTATTTTTCTTTTAATGAACTAGTGATTAATTAGTGCTAATTTGTACTCTTCTTATTTGGGTATAAAGGGTCTTTACTGATTAAACTATAAAAATTATATTTATTGCCTGTTTCACAAAAAACTATAATGATTATATCCACATTATCACTTTTCTCTCTCATTGCAAACACTTTTGCAACATATCTGATTCAAGACTAGGTAAGTGTGATAATCTCATCGAGGAGATTAGTGTGTACCCAATGTCAGGTAGCAGTTGGGCGAGCAAAGTAAAGGTCATAGGAGTATGTTTCTCACCATACAAATTTTGTGAATTCTCTGGTGAAACCAGAGGCTTCAATAAAAATATTAAAAACTGGTAAGTATTTCCCCAGAGATTTTGACCTGACAAGTGAAATGTAACCAGTTCATCAATACTCCACATTCCCAGCCCCTGTCATCAGTAGAGCATGGGGTTCAAGTATTCCTAGATACCCAACAAACAAAGCTTTGGGAAAAGTTTTGTGGAGATGTATACACCCATTTCCTGACTTCAGTATATACGTTGCACCACACTCCATGCCTCAAGGTTGGTTGGATCTCAGGTTTGAAATAAGAAAGTGACAGATAAAGCCGCACATGTGTGTGTGGTGGTGGACCTCCTGGACAGTCAACAGGTGATTGAGATGAAGTGCACTCATTGACCAAATCAAATCAAATTATTGATATGTCTGACTTCCTCCCCATAATGATTAAGTGCACCATGCTGGAGCACCACCTAATTGATGGGCTTAAAGCATATGGGGAAATTCAATATTTCAAGATGCAGCACTTTAACATCGATGAATCCCCCCCTTGGGTTGGGACCATCTAGTACTAAAAAAAGATGCAGCACTTTACGCTCATTCCAGACCTGTGCATGGGCAAAGCAATTGCTGTAATCACTCCATCTACAGTTTTGTGGAAGATTTGACCCTAATCCCCAACACCACTTTTGTAATAGTTGATGGGCAGGAATCCCACCTGTAGCATGTCATCGTGGATAGTGAGCCCCCTATCTGCACCTTTTGCTGCACCTTTGGCCACAAGGCTCACACCTGCCCAGCTAATGAGGGCATTGCACAAAAAAAATCATATAAGGTGAAATGAGCTGTGAAGACACCCATTATGAGCTGGCCATTGAAACCAATGTCGCCTTCCCTTGGGGCATGCAGAGGTGCTACATTTAAGTCAAACCTGTGTCCCTACAGGAGCATAAGAAGGCCAAGCAGGACCGCAGGGCTGTGGCTAAGGCAGCAGCCACGGCCACATCCATGATCCCACCTGCCCAGCTCCAGGAGGATATCAAGTCATTTGCTGTGGAAGCAGCTCACAAATCCATCCACCAATCAGATTGGGCCATCCAGACTGATGACCTGATGGGCGAGTCAGATATGCCCACCAATGTTATCAAGCCTCAATCAAAACTAATTCACCCACACATTTCATCCCAATTTTTCACTGACCTGCGATGATGCACTGCAGGAACACACAATTCGAAATATTGAAACAAGTCTGGAAAAAAGAACACCAAATCCATACCTACATCCAAAGTAACGTCAATCCTTAAGCCGTCATATAAAAATACAGCGACGAGGTCAAGAATCCTCGCCTCTGAGAAAGTGGCAAAGGGAGGCCAAGGGGGCCCTTCCCCTCGCAACTAAGGTGTAATGGGGGGAGCCTTCACAATAGGGATGTTGAACATTGCTAGTTTCAAGACCTCGTCATACAGGCTAGAAAACTGAGGTTTTTAAAAAATAATTTACCTGTGGGCATCCTGGCCATTCTGGAAACCACTGTCCATACAATGCTGAGGACACATGGGCAACCATACTCCTTTCTATTCCTTTTAGTCATCACAATGTAAGGATGCTTATATGAGCAACCCATACTTTTAAACTTAAATCTTAAAATTTGTAGCTTGAGGGTCATGTACTTGTTGTCCTTTTCATGGGATGACAAAGTGAATGCTGTCATTGATGTGCATGCCCCAACCTGTGCATGAGCTCGTCAGGAATTCTTCTCAGCATCACTTCACTCCCACTTCCCTCTGACTCGTTTGTGGTGGGCGATATGAACTTCTGGGCCAACCTGGACGCTGACCGCTGGCTTTTGCATCTGCCCCCCACAGGGGCACGTAGAACTCCATATTCTAAAAGCCACTTAAAGGCTGTTTGATACCCTAACTAAAAATGCACCGCCGCCCCCCAGCATGTCTCATCCCCATGTGCAAAATGGTAAGCTGAGGATGATGTCCCGCATTGACCTTGATATTGCCCCATTGAAATTTCAGTCTCAGGTTGCAAACTTTATGATAATGAAACTCAATTTATCCAACCAAAGTTGGTGTCAATTTAATTTTCTTTGCTAAAGTCAGTGGCACAGGCGCCAAAGTGATGCAAACTCCACCCAGCCGAGATCACGTTGCCCAGGGTTTCCTCATGGGTGGACACCAAAACCTCAGTACTGGAGTTTACCACACCATTCTATGCGGACCCACTATCAACCTGGTAAAATTTCAAAGCAAACACCATCTGCCAGGAATGTCACATCTCATTGCATTGCTCTCAGGCTGCCTTGGCAGTCATTTTGCACACGCTTACATAAGTGGACTACCTGGAATCTAATGTCCCTGCCGCAGGCTAAAGCCCAACTTGGAGTCGCAAGTGGGCAGAGGTGTTCACTTACCCTAACAAACTGGTAAGGCAAAACAAACATCATGTTTGTGTGAAATATAAGGCAAAAACATAACGGCGGGTGACACATGCTCCACTTATTTTTTTAAAAATTCTTCACACAGCGACAGAGCTTGGCCTGCACACAGGTGAGGCGGCCAGACCACTCCGTTGCAGAAACTCAAGACAAATTAGAAATTGAAGTTCAATTTTATTACTCCAAATTATATCACTCCAATCCAGTTGAACTAGCCAAAGCTGCTGATTTTCTTGTAAGCGCACATATCCAAACTATTTCCCATTATCCAGAGTTGATGAATTTAATTTTTCAGGATGAACTCTGGCCCATCGTTTGCAGTTCACCATATAGGAAATGCCCAGGTCCAGATGGGATCCCTTATGAGTTCTACAAGAAATATTTTAATTATTTCTCCTCTTTGCTGCTTGCCATAATGAATCATTGTTTTTTAGAAACGCGCCTCCTTCCTGGGGGCCAAGAGGCTTTCAATATAACGCTGTATAAGAAAAGTGATAAGCTGGACTTGGCCAACTGGCGCCTCATTTCTTTTAATAACTTAGATACTAAATTATTTACAAAAATTATGGCCAACCGCTTAGGGGAAGTTGCCTCTGATCTCATTTCCCCTGAGCAATTTGGTTTTATTACCAAACAGTCTATTTGGGACAACATACATACTGTAGCCAAAGTCTGCCAATCCACAGCTATTGGAGCACTTGTTTTTTAGACTAGCAGAAGGCTTATTATAGAGTCAACTGGGATTACCTCAAAGCCTGCCTCCACAAGTTTCACCTCCTCATTGGTTCATTAATTGGGTGATGTTGCTCACGGAATCTGCCACAATGGCTGTGCGTGGCCCTGGCTTCTTAACTGATGTAGCTCACCCTCAAAGGGACCTACGCCAAGGGGACCCTTTAAGCCCACTCTTGTATATCTTCAGCCATGACCCACTTTTGCACAACATGAATGCCTTCCTTACTGGTGTCCAAGTGCAAGGCCAAGCACCAGTCAAGATGTTGGCGTTTTCTGATGATTGTGTGGTTGGAATGTCTAACAACCAAGATACACACGCTCTTGAGGACACTATCAAGGTTTACTCCATGGTAAGTACTGCAACATTTAACGCCTCCAAAACCAAAATCAATCTCCTTGGTCAGTTCCAAGCCCGCAGTTCACCAGAGCCCATTTTCTACTTGCTTCAGCAGCTAGCTCATGGATTCTCTTGCCCCGGCCACCCCAATCCACCCCACTTATGCTCCTTTTCACGCCACGACCCTTTTCTGGTCCAGTATGTCATTTGGGGGTGTGGCTGGAGGCGGGAGGGTGCTCCTTAATGGTGATGGAGACCCATAACCTGGATAATGTCACAAAACTCATAGCTTCCCTTAGAGCCCACCAAACTTCCCTCACAGGCAGGGTAGCGTAGTCCAACTCTATCCTCCTATCTAAAGTTTGGTTTGTGGCCTATGCTATCGCCTTTTCCCCAACTATATTTCTTAAGCCTTTATTAGCCCTCCTGCAAGGGTGGCTTTGGTTAGTCAGCCCACCGCCAGTGCACCTGGATGTCATGTTTGTCCCTCGCCATAATGGTGGTATGGGCTTGCTCAACTTTGAGGCCCATGCTGCCAAATACTTGGCATCTGGATCGCTGCAGTCACCAACCCACGATCTCAACCCAGCACTGGTCATGCGCAGCCCACTCCAACTTCTCCCACGCCCTGGGCCTCAGCAATCCTACCCACCCCCATTATTTGTTTAAAAATATTGCCTCACATCCCTCTGCTCTGGGCTCACATGGGACATCGCCCCACTTCAAACAAATTCTCCTCTCCATGCGGAGCACTGAGTGGACAATTTGCATCAGTGGGCGCACTGCCCAGAGGGGTCGCCCTACTCCCTGCTTCACACAGGAAGTACAAGGCAAGCCGTACTAAACAGTTTGATACCAAGGAGGTCCCCTATCCTGGCTAAGGTGGATCATCTGGTCATGTTTGACATCCACTACTCCATAGAAACCTAGAAAGCCATCTGGATTCACTTTCATCACTCTCTTCTGCAGCTTCATGTTTGTTCCCATGTGTGGCGCTGCTTTAAATGGGTATACCATACTGCCAAGAGCTCCAATGCAAAAATCCTCATGTGTTGTATGTGACCAATATGGGACTTTGGTCCACCATCTAGCAAGTGCCCTCCGTCAAAAGTGATCTGGCGTGATAATCAAAGTCTCTTTTTCCAGGATCAAACACAGCCTTTAATTCTATCTAAGGATATCTTTGCCTTGTCCTTATAATCTCAAATACATTTTTCCCTCTGTGCCTTAGTAGTTGCAAAAGCAATGTGGACTATCCACACTATTTTCTTGGATGCCATCTCAGGCTTTAATCCCACCATACAGGAAGCTGCACGCTGATTCCAGTAGCACCTCATGGACCACTTTCAAACATGGTTGTTTGGGTACCTACCATCCCATCAACATCAGTTGATATCATCCTGGTTTCCAATTTAGTTCATCACTTCAGACCCATTCTTTATTACGTGCTCAATAGTGGCGCAAGCCTCTACTTACAATACCCCTTCCTTTACTTGGCATTCCCGCTGACAACAGGAGATTGCATTAGATTCTCTGGGGTGCCACTTTCTGATATTAGTTCTTTTAGTTTACAGATCAAAAGTGTCCATCTCCTGGTAAGCATTTCCTGAATAAAATCAAAATTTTCTCCACATTTATCATAAAATCAATTTTTATTTTTATATTGCAAAGTCTTACATTAAATATAAGTTAAGCTAGTTTATGGGAAATTATAAAAATCAGAGCAAAGAAGATAGTTATATAAACATAGAAAGAAAATAAAGTAATCATCAATGTCAGAATTTGGGATGACCACATAATCCAACCTTTTAACCAATAAGATTCAATGATTAGATTATAATTATACAGGATTTTCAACAGCGGCCAATTGATGATTTATTGTCAAACATCATCCCCAATGATATTTGAGGCTGCCAACTAATGAAATTAATATTGGCATCATCCCTAATGATATTTGAGGCCGCCAACAGATGAAAATTTCTTTGGGTATCATCCTTAATAAAAAACGATAATTCAATATTGGAATAACACAATAGTCAAATTGTAGGGAATTTTCTGAGTGGAATGAATTGGAGTCATTGGAAACTACCAAAACGTTCAAACGCTGGAGGAAGAGTAGAATTGTCATCAACCAAAAAATTGGCTTTGAGTCCCTAATACCAATTGTTTGGTCCGCCAAAAACCCAAGGATTATGCTGCCTAAGAAACCCAAAGCAATGGTACCTGACAAGATTTGGTGCCTAACACTGAGGGTCAAACTAGTATAAGAGCACAAATAATTCCCAGCGGACAGCTGAAAAGTTGTGTGCTGATTCTAACTATAAAACCCCCAATTATTCCTTAATAAAAACAGATTAAAACTAGATAATAACTTTATTGTTTAACATTGGTTGTTTAAACATTACTATCAAGAGAAGAATGTAAGGATTAAATATAATTAAGTTGGTTTTATCAAAATCTCCACTTGGCTCTGCAAAAGGGAATAAGGAAAGAGTTTTCCTACCAGTATCAAAATATCTTCAAGAGGAAGAAGCACCTGTATAGTGTTGGACAATTTACTCAACGTGGCTTTTGGGAAATCAACCAAAATAATAGTCTTCATACTATTAAAATTATTCAAGGTGAGTTGACCTTGGGACAAATATACCACACCAATAGTCTTCATACTATTATTGCCCCAGTTCATATTATTAATCAACGCAAGGATCCACAAATCTGTGCAGTTGAAATCTAGAGCCAGAAGCGAGCCACCATCCAAGCCCAAGATTTTAACATTGGTGCTCACTACAGGGGTAGTTGAGTTGTCAAAAGCCAATTTAAACAATGATGTCCTATAAGGAAGAGCTTTGGAAGCTCTGGGCATAGTTACAGGCCATCAATCAAAATATGCTCAGCTTGGCACCTTAAGCCAATGTTAGTACCTTAGAGGAGCGTATGATCAAAGAGGAGGAGATGGTCAAACAAACAGGAATAGTGAATAATGACCTGTATGGGAAAGTTGCCTCTTTGAAGCAGAAAGAGGGCGAACTCATTAAAAAAGTTTTATTTCATAAAACTGAATGGGAAGTGGATTGAGAACACATATGGCGGTTTCATGAGGAAATAAATAAAATGACCAAGCATATTGAGAAATTGTAAAAACACAAATGTGAGTTTGAACAATTTGAGGTGAATGTGGCCAAAGCAAAAGCGTGCAAAACGCCAATTGGGAAGACCTCTTTGCCCCAAAATATGCTTAAACCATTTGCTGGTGTGTTAGAAATGACTCCTGAAGCCACTCCTATGGCTTCTTAAGTAGCTGGGTCAGGATCTTCTATAAGTGGAGCATCTGAGGAATTTAAAAATATGCCAAAATTGCCCACCTTTCACTGGGATAATGCCTGGCGTTTTTCCACTTATTTTAGATGACCATGTTTGGTTATGTGAACCATCAGAAGGCAGTGACTGTAATGAACTGTCTTAGCACTGATTTCCAGAATCTGGTGCTACCCCACCTTAATGGGAACAACTGGTCATATGTGGAAGCAAAAGCAGCAATTATGTTAAAGTTTGGAAGCCCTACTCAGATGGCAAATCTTAAAAAAGAGTTCATGAGTATACAATTCCGCAAAGATGAGACCCTGGCTAGTTTTGCCTATTAATTTTACCAAGAAGCCCAGACCTTGGCAGAGGCAAAAGTGCTTACTAACTTTTATGCATGCATAGCCATGCAGGCAGCGCTTCAGCCCTACTGAAAATTGCATTGGATTATGGCAGCAGCACTAATAAACCAAAATAATGACCTCACAGATGGTGGACCATCTGAAGATGTTGGGAGCAACTTTTGATGCGCCCAATCAATTTTATAATGAAATTCCAACTGAGGATGATTACACTTTGGTGGAATTAGAAGATGATATTTTAGAGAATGTTGAAAAAGTCGTTATTCAAAGGAATCAAGTTATAATAGAGAAAACCTAGATGGATTCAAGTGGAAGGATAAATCAACAAGCCACTACTGGAAAAATAGAGTGACAGGACAGCTAGCTGCCCAAAATTGGGAAAAGAAATCATTAAAATTTGTGAATGTTGTGATTCCTCAAGAGGAGGATGAAACTTCCCAAAATTTGGGAAAAGGCCTTGCAGTCTAGATGTGGAACTATCTAGCACTGCAAGAGAACCTTTTCCACCAGATATCTACATGGAATAAAGTTGTCAGCAGGACCAGCTTGGGGTGCAACTGGGTCCACCGTGTGAAGTCCTGAGGCGTTATATGAGATCAGAAATGTGAGGCAATTAATCCAGAGAATAGTGGATGAAGCCAGTTGATCTTAAATTAGTCATTCAATGAAAAAACGCAAAAAATGTCAAAAATAGTATCTGATCCAGATGACTTTAACAAAGAAAAACATGACCAAATTAATCTGTGCAAGTAGTAGATCATTTACAAATCTATCAGCAGAATTAATCAAATGTTTGAGTTGGTAATTAAAGCAAAGAAATAGGATCAGATCTAGACAAAATTGGATAGAGAAAAATATATCCATTGAAAAAAATAGGATTAGATCTTGATGAATTTGGATTGAGAAAAATGTATCAAGTTAATCTGAATATTTGATTAACAAATAACGATGGAGAGAAATTTAAAAAACTGATAAATGAGTTGGACGCCTATGGATGGGACCATTTAAAATTTTCAAGTCAGCAAATGATGCCTATATGATCAAATATTGAAGATGGTCAAATAGGCAATAGGTCCACACAAAATTTTAAAGTATTGGACTTGAAGAAAAAAATATAATGGAAAAATATATAAAATAGAAAAAAGATAGAAAGAGAAAAGAAAATAAGTTAGTAAGGAAATTAGATGCATAAGGATATAAAAAGTAAAAAACATTAAAAAATGATTTTAATTTGAGCAGTGATGCATCTAGCAAGATTCCCACCTACTGAGCATAGAGGAAGGGATATATTAATGGGCATGAGTCCTGAGCGTTTGGCAGGATCAGGACGGGCTGAAACTAGGTCTGCCAGAATAGTCCCTATCAACAAAATGTTAAGACCCATCCTAGGGTTTGTACAGGTGGCAAAGTGCCAATGAGACCCATCCTGGGTTTTGTACAGGTGGACCAGTTGATCTTTCAGCAAATGATTTGAAGATGGGACTAGTGCAGCATGATGTCATGGGAATCGTGCTCAATAAGAGGTGGCAATGGGTAGCAACCAAGGATATGAAGTCATCAAACTGAGCAGAGCATATGGGCGTTGAGTGAGGACTGACCTGCACTCTGCTGAGGACATAGAGATATGATAAACCAAATATGAGCTCAAGCTAAGGCAGCTTCCATCCCTGAGGGTTTTAACTTCAGTTGGATATCTGGTCAAGAGGGTGAATATTTCAGAATTGCAGATGACTACATAATCCAACCTTTTAACTGATTATAAGATTCAATAATTAAATTATAATCATATAGGATCAGCAACAGCGGCCAATTGATGGATTATCTTCAGGCATCATCCCTAATGATATTTGAGGCTGCTGACAGTTGGGAATCTCTTTAGGTATCATCCCCAATGAAATAAAACAATAGTTCAATATGGGAATGTAACAATTGACAACCATTATATGAATCTCATAAGGTGAGGATTATGAGATTCATATGTGTTGATAGTTGCATTTCCGTTATTCTGATTAGGTTTTTTTTATTTGGGTTGTTAACGGAATAAAATTTAAAATAAATTATTTATTTGATTGGCTGTCATTCTGAGGTCCCCCTCTGATTCTCCGTCAAGTTGCCTGGATGCTATCAATTCTGGAGGCTTTTGCGCTCCTCATTACCTCCAATTCATTAAGCCTTTTTTGGTAGTATTTCAATCTGAGATCAGCCCCAATGGACCTCAGTATTGAAATTCTATTCTGACTTTAAGTCTACCCAAATAAAGGCTGCTATTTGCTTGATCCATTTTATTTAATTTTATTTATCTAAAATATGGATTGGGGGTGTGGATGGCAGTGCAATGAGGAGGAGAGGAAGGGGTGGACGCGCTGGGATCCTCTTGAGAGTGGCCTTGCCCTGGTGAGAGGGGAAGGAGACAGAGTGGCCCGAGGTGTTAGAGGCTAGTTGGCCACATCTCAGCTGAGTAACTTCAAGGCGACAGAGGCCATAGGGACGCACCTCAGCCTAGTATGCCTGGCAAGGCTGTCCATTTGGACAGGACCATTTGGAGTTGGTATGGCCATATATGGGGGTGGATATTAGGGCCAGTGGCGGGCTAGGCCTTGGTAGTCCAGTTTGTTACAGGAATAACACCCAATATTCAAATTGTAGGGAATCATTCAGAGTGGAATGGATTGAAGTTGTCAGAAACTATCAAAACGTTCAAACGCTGGAGGAAGAGTAGAATTGTCATCAGCTAAAACAATTGGTTTTAAGTCCCTAGTACCAATTGTTTGGTCCGCCAAAAACCCAAGGATTATGCTGCCTAAGAAACCCAAAGCAATGGTACCTGACAAGATTTGGTGCCTAACACTGAGGGTCAAACCAGTATAAGAGCACAAATAATTCCCAGCGGACAGCTGAAGAGTTGTGTGCTGATTCTAACTATAAAAACCCCCAATTATTCCTTAATAAAAGCAGATTAAAACTAGATAATAACTTTATTGTTTAACTTGATTGTTTAAACATTACTCTCAAGAGAAGAATGTAAGGATCAAATATCCTTAAGTTGGTTTTATCAAAATCTCCACTTGGCTCTGCAAAAAGGGAATAGGGAAAGTGTTCCCTACCAGTATCAAAATATCTTCAAGAGGAAGAAGCACCTGTCTAGCGTTGGACAATTTACTCAACGTGGCTTTTGGGAAATCAAACAAAATAATAGTCTTCATACTATTATTGCCCCAATTTATATTATTAATTAACGCAAGGATCCACAAATCTGTGCAGTTAAAATTTAGGGCCAGAAGCGAGCCACCATCCAAGCCCAAGATTTTAACAATCACACATTGCTTTGAATAAATTATAGTATATGTTGTTAATTGCTATATTAGTTTATAATGTTTATAGATATAATAATAAGTATTTTGATTATATCTGTACTAGCTATATAAACAGGTCAGCAACCTGATTAAACAGAAAGCCTATTGTTATGCTGACTAATTAAATAATTCTACCTATAATCTTGTTAAAAACCCAATACTTACTTTTCTTTGTTTGTTTATGTACTATATAATATGATATACTATCATAACTTTATAAAATTGGCTTATTACCTATAACATTATATTTTTTTTAAAATAAACTATTTTTAACAATTAAATAATATAGCTAGTCTTATTATAGTATCTATAATATCTTTTGGTATACAATATTCAAGTAAAATTTACAAATCTACATATTCCCAGGGACTGGTGTACTATTGACTTGGTTGGGGTAGCTAACCATGAGCTAGCATAAACAAGAGGTTTAATACAGTATGAAAAGATACTAGAGGTATCTAGATATAAGGAATGGTAAGTAAGCTGGTATGAGAGTTGCCTAAAGATATGGTTTTAAGAGGGGAAAGTAGGAAGGAAGCTTCTTGTAAGATGAGATGGTAGATCAGTATTGATAACATTTTATTAGATAAATTTAGTAGTGTTTGCATGATAAAGAATATTTTTATTGACTGCAAAAATTAACCATGTAAATGCTTTAGCTATATATTCCATCCTGCTTTCTGGACTTATTTAAGCTTAATTAAATTTACAATGTAGTACAAAAAATTTACTGAGCTTCTGGAATTGTAATGAGCATATATTTTAAAAGGTAGTGGGAATCAACTCAATCTCACTTTTTAGCACTAGTGGTGCCCAAACCAAAAGGGGGAGATGTCATGCATTTTTATTTGCAAATGGATCAAACAAAAGGATTATTAGAGATAAAAAAGTTTCTTAAAATGGCACCTCAGCTAACAGCCTAGGAAGCCATATGAGAAGGTGAGGAAGCTTTGGGAAGCTTTTGTCTGGCGCCCGCTTTAGATGGTGGACCATGGCGGACAGCATCAGGGTGGGAGCATCCGCAAGATGTGGCATAAGGAGGCATAATTGTGGGTTTTCTTCGTTGATGAGGCTGGCAGTGTCTATTGCCTCAACATATTGAGAAAGCTGATGCTCAGAGAAAGTGATGAGAGCAGGCACACAAGTGAATGACTTGATGCACCAGCAGGTGTAAAAATTTATTGGGATTAATTACTTTCAGCCAATAATCCCTATAAACTTATTACTTACACAGGTTCAGAATTTGTGCAAACTTGTCTGCGTTTTATGATGTTTGATATAATTAGTTTATAATAGTATTATGAATATTATCTGTAGCTAAATAGAAGTTCTCAATCTCTGCCTAACGCTCAGACAGTATTTCAACTTGAAATACTTGTGATGTCTCAAAATAGGTATTCATTCTCTCATACTGTCTAACTCAATCTTCTCTTAAATTCCAGTTGACAGTTTCTCCAGTTCAACACACAGTTGGCAGCAGTCCCAAATTTGATTCCGCTTCTTCTCTGGAACTCCGCTCAGATCCTTACTCTTTTCCTTAAAGAGTCTCCCAATTATCTAACAAAGTAATAATATCCCTGAGAAAGAATAGAACAAATGAAAGCTGATAAAGTGTACTAAGCTAGTATATATACTGTATAAACTGTTAACTCTGTCTTTATTGGTGAATTATAGGGAATTTATAGTGGGGTATACAGTGTCCAACACTTGGTAGACACCTCTTCAATGAAATGGTAGCCGTTGCTCTTGAATCACCCATCCTCATCTCAGCAGCGATGGTCTTCTCCATCCTGGCTAGGATTCTGTCATTAAACATCCTTGAGACCTAAAAATGGAAAAGATTCAGAAAACGTGTCCCTAACGTTTTCCTCTTAATCCAAGTGAACCAACCATATTTGGCAAGCGATCTACTTAGATAATGGGAATTTTATCCATTAAGGAAGGTCACAAACCAACTGATCAATTCACTAGTTGCAGACAGCATCACTCTCCTCGAAACTTCTAACTTACATTCCCAATCAGTCAGTGATAGAACCTGACCAATCCAAATCAGTACACCTGTTAGTTAATCAACTATCAGATGCCCTATTTCTTTGGCAACTCTGCCCAACAAGATCTTAAGCATTTGTCCAGAACAATCCCTGATGGATCTGACCAAGCGAATAACCTAAAATTTCCCAAACATAGTTACCCCAAAATCAGGGCCAACCTATTTCCAATTTTATCTCACATTAGGGAATTATCTTCTAGTGATTCCTGGTAATCTAGACAGCTAAGAATATGGGCAAAAATCCCAACACATCCCCCCTATTGCCTAGATTTCAAGAAAGAAAAGGACTGGGGCAGGAGAACACTGCTTTGGACACTCTTTTGAATACTACATTTTCTCAAGCTGAGTATGATCAACAGTAACATCACTGCTCAGGATGACCTTTGGCATATGGCTCTCTTCCTCTTCCTCCTCGCTACTGCCTACTCAGAGCGCGGTCCCCACGATCTACTGTCATGCCAGGATGATCAATCTACTAGTGATAATATTAATCTTGAGAACCAGGTTTTCCCCCATCAGGGCATATGACCCACTGTCATATTCAGAATTCTTGGCCTGGAGTCCTCGATTTTCTGATTTTCTCCTTGTTCTCAACAGGAGACTCTTGCCATTGATGTTTATATTGCAGCCTAATTAAGAATGCTCATTTATTTACGCCCTTGTTATATTCTTCTTATAGCCTCTTGTCTCATATCATTCTTAATTCTTCTCTGGAGAGCTTATCCCATTAATTTTGAGATTAATTTCTCCAAACTTGGAGCTTAACTGATTGTAGAGTGCATATTGTTAACTATCATATAAGTCCAACAACCCCCTATCATCTAGCTCATATGTAAAAGACTGAGTCGCGGTACCAGCAGCTGCTCAATAGTTTGTATGATCAAGATCTTCAGCTCTTTTAGCAGATGAGTTAGGCTGCATGAAGGAACCTCTTCTACAGTCCTTCCAGGACTCATACGCCTAATCTGGAACAAGTGGCTAGTCCTTCCGTGGAATTACCAGAAATAGTAATCAACCCTTCTGAAACCAGGCTAGCAACTGTCTTAAACAACTCTTGGCTGATTCTTACTCTGTTGTCAATTCCAGAGTTAGGTTTAAAACTCTCCTGGATTTGGCTCCTTTCAAAGATGCACTAAACACCATCATTGATGTTTCTGAAATAATATCATTCACTCTTGATTGTTCCTTCATCGTCAGGTTGGACTTGCTTCTGGAGTTACTCTTCTGACTTGGTCAATACTACAAGTCAGCTGTCTTGGCCACTGAACTCACCATTGGCAACAACATTCATTTTGAACTCCCCTACACAGAATTAAGGGCCCAAGTCACTGAGGCTTTATACATAGTGATAAATTATTCTGATCTTGAGAAAATCCTAAATTGGGGTATCACAGCTTATGCTCTTCACTTTGCCAGCCAGGTTCTTTGAAGTTGGGCCACAAAGCTTCCAGCCTCTCATGGCTTTCATCACTATCTCTGTTTCAGCTTCTGAGAAATTTGAGTTCATTGCTTTCAGGATGCCATTTGCTCCTTGCATGACTATCTCATTTCTGGCACATCCCATCAGTATCTTCTGCTGATGGCTTTAATAGTGGTCATGATTCAGCAACCCCTGTCTAGTATCCCTTGTTCACTGCCAGCCCACATTGATTATTGGTCTTGAAAAAACCTGTAAGCAAGCGTTTAAGACTAATCTTCCAGTTCTGGTACCATATCAGGATTAGTTGGGGTTATTCGCCAACTGCATTTTCCTGTACTGTTGCTTTCCTCCCCACTCCAGGATTTCACATTTGGCTTCTTCTGACATCTCAATTTCCTTTCCCCTAGTCACTCTCTCATAGGGATCTTCATCCGCTCAATGAACTTGATTTTGTGTAGGTTTAGCCCTCGCTAGCGTCTGATCTCACATAGACTTTGACAGGTTATTCACTCCTACTGCGATCCATCCTCCCTCCCCCAAGAGGTGACATAGGCGGAATCATCCCCAAATCGAGGATAAGTAATAGAAAATAAAATAAAAATATATTGGTTTTTCTATGCAGTATTATAATCTTTTTCTAATATCTTTATCAATATTTTATTTTTCTTCTTCTTTTTTTCCATGGGAATTGACCTTGTTTCAATTCAGAGTCCATCTTTTTTCTTTTTCCCCAAACTGGATCCTAGGATTTCTAGACCTATCAGTTTTCCATGGCTCAGAGGTCTTTTTTTGGACTTGACCTAATCATTAGGACATAACCAACTTATGGTTCAGTGGTCTTTTGGGAACTCTTTTTTTGTTGTTTTATTCATTGATCCATTGCTTCAAATACTTAGCATGGACTCGATTTACTACTCTTCCATCCAAGAGGTTCTTGATAGAGTAGGCGTCCATCGCCATCTTAGTAATAATCTCAAATGGACCCAACCATAATGAATCCACTTTGTTTCTTCTTTCAAAACCATGTGTTTCGCAATAGGAAACTCTTTTGAATATTCAATATTCTGATAAGGCCAGTTGGTTCTTATTGTCCTTCATTTTTGCTCATAACCTTTTCTTCAAAGTAGTATCAAATTCTTAAAATTGAATTTCAATCAACATATTTGTCAATCAGTTCAGTTACTGCTCAGCACTCATCCCCAATGTCAGTTCCACCACTAAATATAAAAATTGGTGGCAACGCGGCCTTCATCCCATATAGCAATGTAAAAGGCATTTTTACCATCGCCCTATGATGACTGGTATTGTAGGCAAATGTCACCAAACTCAGGTACGTTCCTCAAGCAGAAGCTCTTACTGCTACCAGCTTCCTCAACATCATGGCCAGCGTTCCATTGATTCGTTCCACCAGTACATTTGTCTCCAGATGGTAGGGTACAGACATGACTACTCAGATCCCCATTATCTCATTTAACCGCAAAATAACATGAGACATGAAGTTTATCCCATTGTCACTAAGAAGGACCTGCGGGCATCCATTTTGATATAATACTCAATCCAGGATGAACTTCAAAGTGCTGGTAGAATATAATTTTGCCAGGGCCTTTGTTCTGACTCATCTCGTCAGATGATCAATTGTAAATATTATATACTTGACTCACTTGTGCTCATTGTCAGCAGTCCCATCATGTCAATGGACACCGTATGCCAGGCAAATCCAGGGCGGACCATTCAGTATCCAGTTGTATTCTTATGTGGCTTGTACAACTGGCACTCCACACAACAAGATAGATAGTCAGTGACATCATAGTTTATTGACTACCAATACTACTGGCGAATATGGTCGGTTGTTTTTCTCAGGCCTCCATGCTTGACAGCCTTATGAGCGGCTTGCACAATAGCTGCTCTTTCTGACAGCTTTGGGAATAGTAACCACTTCCCATTAATCATCTTAAACACTTGTCCATCTATGGTCTCAGTGTTTTCCATCACTTTCCAAAACGCACCTTGGATTTCTCAGGGCTCATTCTCAATTTTCCATCAACCATTATCTCTGGTATAACTCACCTGCCTGCTGGTATACCATATGGACCATTAGTAATTGCGATAAGACATCTGCATTCTGGTGAGAAGCCCCAGCTCAGTGGACAATCTCATAATTATAAGGCTGTAGCTTCAATGCCCATTGGACCAGACATCCTTCTGGTTTTCTCAAATTGTGGAGCCAACGCAACGAGAAGTGGTCTGTCACCACTTTGAAGTGAATTCCGTGGATGTACACCCAAAACCATTTACAGGCTTAAATGACCACAAGGCACACACTATTAGTTACAGTTTAATTCCTCTCAGTGGCTGAGAGTGTCCGGCTCACATATGCCACTGGATGTTCATCCCCTAGTTCATCTACTTGGCTTAATATGGCGCCGATGCCATCAAAAAAGCATCAGTTTATATAGTAAATTCTCAATTTAAATTTAGATATTCAAAATTGGATAATCTATTAGATATTGGCGCAAAACATCATAGGATTCCCGGGCTTCCTCAATCCATACAATTCCTTTCTTCAGATCCTAAAAACAGATGGAATAAGGGCTCAGCGATTCTGGCAAAATCCCAAATAAATCTTCTATAGTATCTAACCATTCCAAGGAACACTTGGATATCTCGGACACTTTTCAGCACAATTATTCATTATATGGCTTTGATCTTCTGGTCTTGCAGCTGCAACCCACTAGAGTTGATTAAGAATCACAGATATTCCAACTCATTCTTGAAGAAGTGAGACTTCCTCAGCTTAATCTTCAGGTTGGCCACAGATAGTCACTTGAAAACTTCCTTCAAGTAGTGTAAATGGTCATTAAATGTCCTACTGAACACATTGATGTTGTACAAGTACACCAGGATGCATGACAACTTCAAGTCACTCAGTATAGCGTCCATGTCTCTCTGGAACGTTGCAGGCGCATTGTATAGACCCTGGGGCATCCTCATCGGTTGGTATAGCCCCTGCGCAGTAATAATTGCGCATTTTTATTAGTCTTCTCTTGGAAAATTAATTTTTCAATATTCTGATATCAGATCCATCATGGAGAAATACTTCACTTCTCCTAATTGATCTAGCACATCATCAATTCTTGGTAGGGGATATGAATACTTTTTCATAATCTTATTCAGCTTCAAGTAGTTGATCACCACCCAATTAGAGCCATCCTTTTTCTTCATGATAATAATTGGACTCGCTAGAGACTCAATAATGGAACTAGAATCCCATGCTTCACTAGTTTGCTGATTTCTTCTTCCACTACAACTTTGGCCGCCTTCTACTGTCAAATCAGTCTCATCCTGATTGGCAAATTTTCCTTGGTATCAACCTTGTGAATTATATCTCTTGCGCATCCCAAATTGTGATTCTCCTGGGCGGATACTTCCCAATACTAATTAAACAATTTGAGCACTTCCTCTTTCTGTCCTTCCATAAGATCAGCGAGTTGCTCTTGATCAACCAATAGGTTGGTAATCTTGGTTACCCTGGCTGGTACTCCCATCTCATCGAAGGGTCCCAAAATCATGGAATTTCCTCAGTTTGGCTGTCAGGATTAGATATACAAACGTGATGATCTGATTCTTCTTAATATTCATTGGGTTTACACTTAGATTCTCCAGGAGAACTCAAATTTCTCCATGGCCTGGCATTATTATTCCAGGAACCACCCAAGGCTCTACTCTGGACTTCTTCCAGGGGATTCTGAACTCCCCATGCAGCAGCTACAGTATCTCTAATGTCAACCCTGTATCAACTAGCATTTGTAATACCAGAGGTATAGTTTTCTCATTCTTGATCCTTAGTGGAATTCCTCAATTTTCTAGGATTTACGCTGGCATTTCTCATTGATTCCGGCCAGCTAGTTGGTATCAAATTGGGACAATGCCATCATTTTATATCAAGTTGATGAGGTTTTTTCTCCCACTCAGTGGAGCTTCACCATACTTCTGAAAGACCAATGGTAACGTCTGACACAATATGGTTAACGTATTTTCCTCAAAGTTACATTTAACTCTGTACTTCCATAGAAATTCTGTCCCAATCAGAATGTCATAGTTATGGTTGGCCAAAAATATTGCTGGCACAGATACCACCAAGGATCTGAATCGAAGTGGAAAAGTGCTATATGCTCTACATGAAATGGTGGTATTTGGTCCAGCTTTGCCATACTCCTTCTTGTGTTCCAAGTCATGCGAGATCTTCATCCTCTTTACCAGCTTGGTCAAGACAATGCTAATGGGCGCTCCACTGTCAACAATTGCCTTCATCCATACTTGATTCACTTGTATATTTATATACATACACTCAGAGTATTGTAAGATATTGTTTACTGAGTGTATAGCAGCATTATTAGCTGAATTGAGGGTGTGAATGATTTGTGCTGATAAATTAGGAAACGATTTCTTTACCACACTGAGGGGATTGACAGGTTTGCCTCATCTAATTGGACTTCAGTCAATTTATTGGGATTATCTGTGACTCAAATATTGTCCACTAGTTGTCTGGCATACGGCCAGGCAACTTCCTTGATTCTCTTGGGGTTGATTCCCTTCACCCCAGATCTTGTTACCACGTTCACGTCCAAATTTACCACTTGATACAGTTGATTCTGTATGTCTTTATCCATGAACAGATCACTGATGTCAATTTCCTCATGCATAATATTGGGAGGAACAGGCTTCTCTGCAGCTCTAAACTGTTCCCCATTTAGGCCGTGGGACCTTTTCCTGACTCCTTTGAGGCTGCAGACTCTTTCACTTTGACCACGTTGATTTGATCCTTCAGCTTCTTGCAATTTGCAGTGAAATGTACCTTCCCTCTGCATTAGTAACAGACATTTTCTTTCTTATTAATCAGTCTGAACTCTTTTTGCTTATTCCCCAACATGGTTTGGTTGTTCATTTCTTTAGCACCCTCGTCTCCTTTTGTGGGATTCAAATTTCATACTGGGTTGGATTTGAAACTTCTGTTTAGGGCATCGAAAGTGGCTCCCAAGATTTTCAAATAATCTACCATCTGAGAGGTAGTAATTTCTGTTGTAAACATGGAAGACATCATTCAGTGAAAATTGCAATAGGGCAGAAGGGCCACTTGTAATGCAATTAAGGCATTGAAGTTATTCAATACCTTTGTTCCAACCAGGATTTGTGATTCCTGGTAGAAATGATCCGCAAAGCTTACTAAAGATTTGTCTTTATGGAATTGGATACCCTTTGACTCTTGTTTGCACTTCGTCATGCACTTTGGGATCCCAAATTCCTTCATATAAGCTGCTTTTGGCCCCAGCGTATGACCAGCTGTACCCCTCCAGGTGGGGCAACACTAGGTTTTGGCAATTAGTGTCTAAGCAATTCATCACCGTTAATGCCTTTTGACAATCACCATATCCATACATAGCCATATCAAACAGTCAGAAAAATGCTGGGGTGTTATCCTGATGGAAAGTTGGCGATTTCAGCGTTGCCTTAAATTCCTCTAAAGTTTCTCTAGCCACCTCTCTAGGCTCAGCTACTCAGATCACTTGGGGAGTGATTTCAAACATCATATCTGAAATAGCAGCAAACGCGGGTGGCATGTTTCTTGGGGTACTCAACTTCCCAATTTTAGTACAAGGAGTTCTTTGCATTGGTTGCCACATATGATTCACAATCACATTTGTGAGTTTTTAGCTCCTCATTCTGTTTAATCAGTCACTTGATATCAGTGCTGAAATTTCTCAAATAATGTGATCTGCTTCATGCTTCATCTTCAGAAATAAGACTTCTTGAATTAAGTCCCCTTATTTCTTATTTAATGACGTTATTTTTCTAAGTAACTCATTTCAAAACTTGTGACATTATTAATCCCTTCATCCATCTTGGCAACTCTTTCTTCTAAGTCTGCGCATTCTCGATGATCAGCTGAGTTTATGGTGTTCTGATTAACAGTGGCTAACTCCATAATAGTTATCTTAACTCATCTTTAAACGACATCCTTCTTAGTTCTTCTACCTAACTACACCCCCTGTAGTGAGCATCACTTTGTAAAAAATTGTTGGGATTGATTACTTTCAGCCAATAAGCCCTATAAACTTATTATTTGCACAAGTTCAGATTTTGTGCAATTTGTCTACGTTGTATGATAGTTGATATAATCGGTTAGTAATAGTATAACGACTATTATCCATTGTTTAAAGAAGTTTTAGATCTCAGCCTAACGCTCAGCCAGTATTTCCGCTTGAAATACTTGTGATGTCTCAAAATAGGGATTAATTCCCTCATACTGTCTAACCCAATCTTCTCTTAGATTCCAGTTGACAGTTTCTCCAGTTCACTACACAGTTGGCAGCAATCCCAAATTTGATTCCGCTTCTTCTCTGGATCTCAGCTCAGATCCTTACTCTTTTCATTAAAGAGTCTCCCAATTATCTCACAAAGTAATAATATCCCTGAGAAAGAATAGAACAAATGAAAGCTGATAAAGTGTACTAAGCTAGTATATCTACTGTATAAACTGTTAACTCTGTCTTTATTGGTGAATTATAGGTAATTTATAGTGGGGTATACAGTGCCCAACACTTGGTAGACACCTCTTTAATGAAATGGTAGCCGTTGCTCTTGAATCACCCATCCTCATCTCAGCAGCGATGGTCTTCTCCATCCTGGCTAGGATTCTGTCATTAAACATCCTTGAGACCTAAAATGGAAAAGATTCAGAAAACGTGTCCCTAACTTTTTCCTCTTAATCCAATTGAACCAACCATATTTGCAAGCGACCTGCTTAGGTAATGTGACTTTTATCCTTTAAGGCAGGTCACAAACCAACTGATCAATTCACTAGTTGCAGACAGCATCACTCGCCTCAAAACTTCTAACTTACATTCCCAATCATTCAGTGATGAAACCTGAATAATACCAATTGGTACATGTGATAAGTAACCAACTGTCTGATGCCCCTATTTCGTTGGCAACTTTTCCCAATGAGATCTAAAGCATTCTTTTAGATTGATCTTAATGGATCTGACCATGCGAATAACCTAAAATCCCCCAAACATAGTTACCCTAAAATCAGGTTCAAGCTAATTCCAATTCACCTTACATTAGGTGTTTATCCCCAAGTGATTCCTGGTAATCTAGCCAGCTAGGTTTATAGCAAAAAATCCCAACAGCAGGTTTAAGGATAATCTTGTTCAAAAAGAGAAGTTTTTGCTGCATTAATGCAAGCACAGCTTGCACCAAAAGCAAGCTTCTCAATTTCATACTTCGCATTTTCTTTAAAAATCACAAAGAAAAAGGAGTAGGAATACCCTCAACAAGGGTCTCCATCATCTCATGAAGTTGTTGGCCTAGTAGGATTTTGGTAGGAGCATTTGCATCCTCAACTGCCATTTTATTAATATTTTTATAAATTGTAAACCGTTTTGAGGGAGAAATTGGTGGGTATGCAAATCAGGAGGTTCAACAAAGAACTCCTCAAAAGAAAAAAATTCAGTTTTACACGGTATGGCTGTTCATCTACATCAATCCATTCAAGAGCATCAAATGGATTGGATTTAGCCAGCACTGGACCAGCCACCAGAATTGGGCAGTGGCAGGAGCTGATTGGCCACATGCTGTTGACCATGGCAGCTCAGCTGAAACTGATTCAGCCATCAACTTAGGATTCTGTAATCTGATTGAATTGCTTAAATTTTTAAAAATCTTTTAATTTTGATTGGCTGCTGCCTTGGAAGCAGCGCCAGAATTTACCAAGGTTGGGGCTGGAGGATTAAGCCCCATTCAAAAAATTGAGCTGAACTGGCCACTGACCTGACACTGGGGGAGGAGCAGTAGAAGCAGCGGAGGCAGAAGCCATAGAGCACTTGTGCTTAAAGTGATCGAGCTTAAAGCACAAGGGGCAAATGGTGCGGCCATTTTTGACATGTGCCCAGAATGGGTGACCAGGGGCGGATCTGATCACCACAAAAGGGGGAATCATGAGGTGGGTATCATGAAGGAATGGGCAGATTGTCACAAAGGCGCATAGCCCTGCCAAATGATCTGCTCCATTTGGAACCATGAATTGCAACATGGGATCTTCACCAATAAATGGCCAAATCCTCTGTGAGCTCATGGTGGAGCTGCTTTAAGGAAAAGTGGGAGAGCAACCCAGAAAACTGGACCATCAAAGTGGCCTCATCTGGGAGCTGGGTGTAAATAGTAGGAAGATGAATTTTCTTAAAAATTAATGGCAGCTTAGATGCTGCTGTTGCATCAGCTTGGAACAGAAACTGAGGTTGATATACCCCTTAAATGGGTGGAAATAAATGAAGCCAGTGGGTTTAAACACCATGGTGGCCATCTCAAAGATGGCTTCACTTGCATATAGGAAGAGGTTACCATATTTGACCTGAAGCCAAAACACAAATATCTCTATGGGAGCACTAAAGGACTTTGGAGCACCACTTGGGAACTTGCGAGTTGGTGGGCTAAGTCCCAAGGGGGATATAATATCCAGTAGCATTAGGGAACTAGCAGAGCCATCCCAGGCACACTTTGGTGGTGGATGAAAGATGCCAGATGGTGATGCACCTCCACCACAAGCCCAGATAGAAGGAATTATTTGCATTGACATCAGTAAGCTTTTGCTCAATCACTTGGTCATTTGTTGAATTTTTAGAAAAATCCGAATTTGGCTTTGATTTAGTTATTAAATTGAAAGAAAGATATTATCTCAGTCTCATTGAAAATACAATTTTTGCGATTACTTGACCCAAAATCATCACAAATGAGATAATCCAAGCAATTATTTGAACCAATCCCGTTGTAATCATATTTGGATGCAGTTAATTGATCTAACTTCAACACAATTTACTTGATCTAATGGAAAATATCTGCAATCTCATAAATTTTATTCATGTCAGGCTTTACACTGAAACATAAGTTGCATTTAACAAATTTTTAAATTTATATACATATTTTAATTATACCTTTTATATAGCAGAAGGAAATAATTTCTACTAAATTATTTTGTTCATAAGTAGTTTAGACAAGGTAGTAAAAACTTTATAATATAATATTTAATACCTGATATACAATCTAATACAAAGCTCTAAAATATAAATAGATATAACATGTACTTTATAATGTTTGCTAACCTGAATCTCTTTGATTTGTCTTAATAACTTTCTGTCAATGCATTTAAAGCAACAGATAAAATTAGCAAGTTGTCATGGAGCTTTTAATAAGTTACAATAATGTATTTCTTTTTTTTAGTACCAGATGGTCCCAACCCAACAATAATGTATTTCTTCTATATCTAGAAGTTAAGTATATCTACATTAGTATCTTAAAGTTATCATATATTCAGCAAATAGGAAACTTTATATGTGTTATATATTCATTCTTATTTTATTAAAGAATAACTGTTTTGGGGCCTGTAACTATGCATATAAAAAGCTATGGTACCTTTACTACATGATCAGTATATGTATTTTATATCAAAAAAGATAAATGCACTAGTTATATAGTAACTTTAAAAAATACAAACACTTTAACAAAGCAACAATGGCTCATTTATTTGGGGTAAGTCAACTAGAGATACACATTACCAAAACTCAGGGGAGCAAAATAAACTAAGCTAGTATATTTTGCTCAAAACAAGACAAATGGTTTACTTGAACCATTACCAAAAACAAAAATAAGATACACAACCAAGTCAGAAGCAGGAAATCACAATTTGATCATGGCAGAGGGTTAAGAGGGATCATGAGGTGTCAGCTTTCAGTTCTCTTGACTGTAAGCTGAAGTTCAAGTGGGACTCAAAGCTTTCTACTAGTGAAGAAGTTAATAAAGACGAAAGATGGAGTAAATATACTCCTTTATTGTGTTAGAAGAATATAATATCTATAGGGCAAATAAGGACATAGTGACAAAAAGACCATGGATTTATACAATCAGTATTTTATGTCATTCTAAATTGACTGCCAAGTTGACGCCTTCATTATTCTTTAATGATGATGTCCTTATGACTACATTGATGTTAGTTGCACCTTTTGTGATTTGAAAGCGGAGGTGCAATTTCAGATGACATCTATAATAAATTCCTATGTGCTTGATTCTTATTAATCAAATTTCCCATTGGTGCCTTCAATGACAGGTTTCAATCAAAGGGGCTCAATGGTTGACATATTGGGGCTCAATTTGGAGCAGGGATCTCGACTCACTCATTATCTTAAATCCTAAAAAAGCACCCCTCAAGATCATGTAAGAGGAGGATATAGGGCTTGAGGAATTGGCCATAAAGGTTAATCAAAATCCCTTGGGAAACATCAGCAATGGAGTATTTAGCATTTATCATATGAATGACGTGGTAGGGTCTGGACCAAAGAACAATGAGCTTATTCTGTCAACCTTCAGGTTAATGGTGACAGAAAAGGACCAGATCACCTAACTGGAACATCAATAAGGAGCCCCTCCAATTTCGATGAAGATGAAAAATACAAAATTGAGAAGCTCATTTTTGGTGCGAGCCATGCTTGCATCAACGCGGCAAAAACTTCTCTTTTTGACCCCAATTATCCACAAACCCGCCAGCGCATCAAGTTTTTCACTTGTGTACCAGCTTCCATCACTTTCGCTGACCATCACCTTGCTCAATATGTTGAGGCGATGAACACCGCTGGACTCATAAACGAATAAAACTCACAACTATACCTCCTTATGCCCCATATCACTAATGCTACCACCCCAATGTTGCCTGCCATGGTCCGCCAGCTAAAGCGAGCGCTGGACAAAAGCTTACCAAAAAGCCTCCTCACCTTCTGATATGGCTTCCTAGGATGATAACTTTGGGCTATATTATGAATTTCTTTTTATTTATAATAATCCCTTTGTTTGGCTCATTTATGAATAAAGATGCGTGGCATCTCACCCTTTTAGGTTGGGCACCACTAGTGCTAAAAAAAAAAGAATATTAATAATGAGGGTCAGCAAATATTGGAGAAGAATGTCTCCTAAACTGTAATGGTAATAATTCCATGAGTAGCAAGTTATTGAATATGGATAATCTCATTGGTTAAGGACCCATCATTAAATCTGAGTTCTCAGGTACTTATGAATTTAGTAGGGGTTGAACGCTACTTGGCTGCTGAGGGGTATGCACATATAGAGCTTCGAAAGGTCACTTAATTTTTAAACGGTAACTTATATGATAAGTGAAGAAGAGCACTGGGCAGATAGTGGTTCCAGAGAATAAGGTTGGAGGCAGCCATCTTCCACAAGATAGAAACAAGTTTCTCATTGATGCAAATTTAACACCACATTAGGTTGGGCAATTAAATAAGCAGTGAAACTTTGTTTAGTAAAAATAGTAATTTAGTTCTTGGATCACCTGTGAGGCAAAGTTTAGTCCATTATCTAAGAGTAGAGTTTATGGGCATCCATGCTGACTGAAAATGGAATGTATAAAGATAGGGGTTGTTGGGATTTAAGATAAAAATTATATCAAATTCTAATCTTCCAAATCAGGCTGTGCCAAATCAGTCATTGAACCTACCCGAGCTAAATCTATTTCAGGATCATACTTACCTATTTCTGAGTCATGTGGGGCGGCATCTCCACCCATTAAGTCAGGTGAGCGATGCTATCCATTAAGGATGCCCACAAGGAGGCCATTCTGGAAGATCAGTAAAGATCCTAATCAGATGAGGCCCCAATGATCCTGAAGGCACCAAGTCCCAATGCACCCTATAAATATCGAAGCCTTTTAGTTTAATAAAATATTTGGTATTCTAACCCATTTTTCCTGCTTCCTCCTCAGCGCTCTTTCCAATTTTTCCAGCTTTGAGCCATCACAAACCCTGGCACCAGTCTGAAGAACTGTAGCACCAATAGAAGTGGTGCTCACTACAGGGGCTCCAAGCTGACCTAAGTGAAAACGTCTATCACAAAAATGGAAACAAATAGCAGCCCTGATAACCAAATGATTGGTCAATCGAGGAGCATTACATGATGGGTTGGTACCTTATGGTACACAACGCCGCCTTTGCAGCTGGAAAGGCTAGAATTTCGCGCTGCCTTTCAACTCTTGCCGCCCTCCCTAGATGGGAGCCAATAACAACTCCAGTATGAGCATATCAATGATGTCATTCAACAATTAATAAATGGCATCTACTCTAAGGGCGCCCACTCCAGCCGCTCCTGCGCCTCCTCCATACCTTCCATGATGTGGGACCTCTACGCCTCGGCCATATTGCCAGCTGGGAGAGCTTCCCTGGGGCCTGACCACTACCTTCATAACTTTGTCCACCCCACTATCCATAACCTCCTCCAGTTAGTTGCATTACACCATCAGGAGGTCTCCCAGCAACTAGGGCTCACCCAGAATTTACATTCCTACATTATCGACTTTTGTGACGCTGCCTCCTCCTTCATGCATGACAATCACAAAGCTATTCTTGATAACCGGCGATTAATTAATGAGATCCACGATCATATTGTAGTACTGTATAGCGTAATCTCTGGCTACCTCAAGGAGAAATTTCGCCAAAACGCCCAGCTATTTGCAGCGACATGGACACAGCATCTACAACAAGTTGAAGAACTGGTATGACCTTACAGCAGCACTACCAAGAGCTGGCCTCTCATGACTACCCCCATGGGTGCTGGGCCAGAAGGGCCTAGGGGGACAGAAGGTCCCAAGGGGCGTCAAGGGCCAGCCAGACCTGAGGGACCATGCGGGCCTCGAGGGCCTCCAGGCCCTCCACCTTGGGTGAGCCTTAAGACCCCTGGCGAAGGGATATAATGACTGCCCTAGCTGCCTTACAGGATCAAATCTAAAAGGTGGCATTGGGGTGCAAGCTCCAATTGGACGGTGTCCCCCTTGACCCCAGGGTCTCCATCAAAGCATTGTCAGATGAGATGGACAACCTCAGTGCATTCACAAAGCTTTCAAACGCTCGTATCTCCCAGCTTGAGTCAACTTGTTGTGGGCTCAAAACTCAGATGGCCACCATAGAAAACCAGCTCCATCTACAGAACGCCGAGATTTAATCCTTAAAGGAGAAGGTTGCCCATAAGGCTTCTGCATCCACCCTCATCTGGAATTGGGACTACATCCAAGAGGACTTAGAGGGCTTTTGGAGGCAGTTAGATCAGTGGGTTCCTCGAAATTATGCAGAAATGGAGATCTCAGAGCTGACCCCTATCCCAGGCGTTAACACCCTTTCAACTCCCATTGTAGCTAACTTTAAACCTAGTTTCAAGGAAAGGTTCACCCTCAGATGGTTAAGTATCACCTCCTTCCTGTATGCCTATGAGATTTCCATGGAGGAGGCCACCAATCAACAAAAGGTGAAGCATATCCACTACTGTCTAGACAGCACCACCCAGGAAATCATGAATCCCAATTTGAAGGAGTGTAACACCTGGGAACAGGTCCGCACTGCCCTGATCCAAGAATTTAGCAGCAACCAAACCCTGGCCAACCAGAAGCAAGCGTTCATGGGCATTTGACTGAACAAAGGAGAAAACCCTATGGAGTTTGCTAACCAGTTCTACGCCCAGGCACAACCTTTGGTCACGACTAACCATATCACTCTGGATGACGCCATTACCGTTGTCATCTCCGCCTTGGGGGTCCTATCCTGAGGTCCAAATGCACATGATAGGGCAGAGGAATGGGTTCACCTATATTAGGGAGATTAAGGAGGCCCTCAACAAGATCCCTGCCTTGATCCTACACTTTAAGGCCATGACTCCTGGCCCCTCTAACCGCCCTAGGGTCCATGTAGTCAAAAACCAGAAGAACCCCCATCCTTAATGCACCTATTGCAATGGCTTTAGACATAGCGCTTGACCTGCTGGAAACGTCTTGCTGAGGAGGCGGGAAAAGGGTCGTCAGCATGAAGGACGAGGCGCTCCATGCTGACATCCCTGACCAGCCTCAAGTATCCCCTGTGTATAAACCAGAAGCCATCGTTTCTGAGGAAGTAGTCGCGGTATCTGATGACAATAAAGACATTGATACTGCTTACTCTTCTTCTGATGATTCTCCTATGTTCCTTACATTACCACCCCAGTTTGGAAGTTTGGTTACCTGAGTCGCCATCCAGGTCCACAAGATTCCAGTTTACACCATAGTTGATAGTGGTTCTTCCATGAACATCATCTCTTCCAAGCTGAGGAAACGCGTCAAGGTCGCCCCCAATATGCCGCACTACATGGAGTATGGAACGGCTGTCCCCCAGTGCACCCAATCCACAGGGGCCTATTCCTCTCTACTGATTCAGTTCAGAAAGCTCGCCTTAGATATGACTGCCATCACTCTGGACAACCCTAGCTATGATCTGCTCCTCGGAATACAGTTTTTTTTGAGACTATTTGGCAGGTCTCCACTATGATGGTGGTTTCCTCTCCCTTCTAGGGCATTGAGTCCCTCTGGTTTTAAAGACTGCTCATGACTCTAGGGCTGAGGTCAAGGCCCAAGCCTGCCTATTGGAGACTGAAGGACGAATTGATTAGCTCAAGTATCACATCTGGGGATCTCGAGTCTGACTACCCCCTCCTGTTGTTGACAAATTAGGGGGGATGCCAATCTACTTGCCCCGAGTGACTACTGTACCCCCTAAAATCCCAAGTCATCATCAACACCCAGGTCCACATCAACATTCCCTCAGGGTATTTACTGGAGGTCTGAGGACTAAATAACCCATCTACCAAGGAAGTGCTGACCTGCCCCAGGATCCTTGATCCAGCGTATGCCAGATCTATATCAGTGTTGCTAGCCAACCTGACAGACAAACCAAAAGTTGTAGGTCCAAACCAACCCTCCACTTACATCCGCCTGTTACCAATTGGGGCTGTTGCTGACATTAAAAGCTTTTTTGACTTAAGAGGGATTTAGCTTGATGTCACCACCCTCAGTTAATTTGGTCAACGATAATATAGGGAAGGAACTCTCTGATGAACAGCAAATTTAAAGTTCAGGAGCTCCTGGAGAAATACTCGGACCTATTCTCCACTTTGACCTACAATTTTGGAAGAATGAAAGGAGTCCTCCACCAAGTAGAAACTGGGGACGCCCCCCTTTTTGGTCCCAGCCTTACCAAAAGAGAAAGGTTGAAGAGGCCCAGGTCACGGTAGTATTCAAACAGCTGCTTGACGCTGAGCTCTTGGTCCCTTTGTGTAGTCCTTGGTCCTCCACTCTTCTGCTGGTCTGAAAGAAGGATGGCAAGCACCAGGTGGTGATGGATTATCGATGACTCAACTCCATCACCAAGAAGGACAGCTATCCTTTGCCCCATATTGACGAATCTCTCCATCTGCTTGTGGGTTCCCAGTACTTCTCAGCCATGGACCTCACCAGCGGGTATTGGCAGGTCAAGCTCGCCCCTGAAGACTAAGCCAAGTGCTCTAATCGCCCATAAGGGCTGTTTGAGCCCACCCGGATGCCCCAAGGCCTCTGCAACGCCCCAGCCACGTTCCAGCATGCCATAGTGGGATCCTTGGGAACTTGAAGCTCTCCTGTGTCCTCGTCTAACTGGATGACATCACCATTTTTTGCAAACCTTTAACGGACATGTAGAGCATCTTAAGAAAGTCTTCAAGCATCTCAGGAAGGCCTTCTTCAAGCTCAAGCTCTTGAAGCGCTCCTTTTTCCAGCCTGAGCTAGAATTTCTAGGACATAAGGTCTCCAAGCGTGGCATTCAACCTATACCCAACAAAGTCGACACCATAGAAAAGATGTTGCGCCCCCAAAGCCTACAAGATATTTAAGTCTTTCTAGGTATGGTGGGCTATTACCGTCAGTTCATCCCACAGTTGCTGACCTAGCTGAGCCGTTGTTCTACCTCCTACAAAAGAACGTACCATTTGAGTAAGCAATTTGAGCAGGAACAGGCTTTCAACGCTTTATGTATGGCCTTATGTACTAAACCTGTTCTAGTTCATCCTCGCTTTGACCAACCTTTCTTGCTGTTTACAGATGCAAGCGACGTCGCCGTCAGAGCTATCCTGGCTCAGAACAATGAGGACCAGGTCAATCATCCCATGGCTTATTTTAGTAAGATGCTAAGCAAGGCTGAGCGGAACTATAGCGCCACCAAGAGGGAATGTCTAGCCATTCTCTTAGCCATCAAACATTTTCAGCCCTACCTCTACGGTACACATTTTACTATTATTACAGACCATTCTTCCCTCTGGTGGCTGCAACAAATGAAAGACAACGATGGTCAGTTGGCCAGGTGGGCCCTATGACTGCAAAGCTACAACTTCACCATCATCCACCGTGCAGGCACTATACACCAGAATGCTGATGGCCTCTCCTAGATGCCAGTATTAGCAGTCCTGACCCCCAAGGAAATTGGCTCTATGACCTGATTGGACATCCCGAACAATGGGAACTGGAAACCCCTGAGGTTCAGGCTGAACTCCGCCGAATGACTCAAGACACTCAAATCAAGGATGGGCTACTCTACAAGAGGGTCAACAAGAAGTGGCTTCCCTACATCCAACCTTCCTCTCGTACTGATGTCATCCTGGAAGGCCATTCTACTGTTGGACATGGTGCGGTTAAGAAGACCCATTAATGGCTGAAGTCACGCTGCTACTGGGACCAAATGGTAGAAACCATCCAAGAGAAACTGGAAGCTTGTATGACCTGCCAATCCCAAGACTGGGCCAACCCTTGATATCAGCACTCAGTTGTTGCCCTGACAAAACCTTTCAATGTTGTTAGTATTGAAGTTATGGGTCCCCTTCCCACTGGGCTGCATGGTCACAAGTATATTATCCTAGCCATAGACCACTTAACTAAGTGGGTCGAGGCGATCTCAGTACCTGCAGCTACTGCTAAGGCTACCACCCTATTTCTTATTTGTTCCATTTTCACCCAGCACGGGTGCCCCAAGGCCTTGCTTTCAGACAATGAGTTGAACTTCACCTCCCAGGTAGTACTTGAACTGACTTCTCTATTTGGCACCACTCAGAGTTTCGCTGCCCCCTACCACCCTTCTACTAATGGGGTTGTAGAACGCGCTAATGGAACCCTTGTTTCCATTCTACAGAAATTGGTCGCCTAAGATCCTGCCCGTTGAAACCATTATTTTCCCAGCGCCTTGCTTGCCTACCGGGTAGACTATCACCATTTCATCAAGATGTCCCCATTCAAAGCCCTGTATGGGCGGGCACCTTGGTTACCCAGTAGCATCCAGCTCCTGCTCGAAGCCTCCACCCCCAAAAAATCTGATTTAACTATGAGGGCTCTAGCCAATGAAAATACAGGCTCCAAGCCCAAGACACCCAAGGCATTATCGCCACCACTGGAAGAGAGACATACCAATCAAATCTTGGACGACACTACTTACCAGTACTCAACTAGGTGACCTCATTCTCTTTTATTATCATTGACCTAAAGGCTGACAGAAGAATCTCGATGTACTGTGATCTGGACCCTACAAAGTCATACATAAGGTGAAGTCTGAGTACTCCGTTGCCAACATCAATCAAGGGACTGTTGTAAATCAGGTGCATGGTCAGTTCCTCCGGCCGTATACCCCCCTCTGACAGGATCTTGAGGGGGGCCTTGTTGGGATTTGAGATAAAAATTGTATCAAATTTTCATCTTCCAAATCAGGCTGTGCCGAATCAGTTGTTGAACCTACCTGAGCTAAATCTATTTTAGGATCATACTTACCTATTTCTGAGTCATGTGGGGCGGCATCTCCACCCATTAAGTCAGGTGAGCGATGCTATCCATTAAGGATGCCCACAAGGAGGCCATTCTGGAAGATCAGTAAAGATCCTGATTAAATGAGGCCCTGATGATCCTGAAGGCACTGAGTCCCAATGCACCCTATAAATATCGAAGCCTTTTAGTTTTATAAAATATTTTGTATTCTAAACCATTTTTCCCGCTTCCTCCTCGGCACTTTTTCCAATTTTTCCAGCTTTGAGCCATTGCAAACCCCAGCGCCAGTCCAAAGAACTGTAGCGCCGATAGGAGTTTTGGACTGTGATGGCAGCTGGAACAGAAAATGCTTTAACCGTTTGGTCAAATGGTCCTTAGCTAATAAGATATACTTGTGCTCATTTAAAAAAGTGGGCAAAGGGCCCACCAAATCAATGCTGACAACATTAAATGAGCTTGATGAAGCCACAAATGAATGTTTTACCAAAGGCTAGCTAAACTGGAATATGACAAGTCATTTAGGCCTTTAAAGCCTCATGGATGGTTTAACCCAATTCTACTATTAGTAGCGTTTCCCTAACCATTCATAAGTCTTTTCACCGCTCCATGTCCCATGGTCGAGTGTCCTTAAAGGATGACATCATTATAGGGGGAAGGGCATGTATAAGGGAGACATGTCTTGTCAACTTTTTAATACAGCATAACTTCTTTAATCTGAGTGTCCTGAGTCATTTTCCATAGCTCAATTTTGGTAATCAGGAGTTTTAAATCCCAACATTCAGGCCAGAAATTAGATCATATAGTCTTTCTTATTTTGGGTTAAAGTGGCCAGAACCAGCATCCTCAAAAGACTGTCAGCATTTTATGATGGATCACTCCTGTGCATTGGAGAATGGTAAATTGTAGCTCTTTAAGTCTTAATTCCCACTTGACTATGCTTACTGGTTCCTTCATCTTCTGTAACCATTGTAGCAAAGCATAATATGTGATAAAGGTAAAATGGGTGCCATATAGGTAGGGCTGAAAATGATTGATAGCCAATAAAAAAGACAGGCACATGTACTTAGTAACAATGTAATTTAGTTCAACCTTGCTCAGGGGCTTGCTAGTGTAAGCCAATGGATGATTGATTTGGTCTTCATTGTGTCGTGCTAGGATAGACCCAACTGTGACGTCACAAGCATTAGTAAATAGAAAGAATGGCTGTTTAAAACGGGGTATACTAAAATGGGCTTAGTACAAAAGGCAGTCATCAGCTTATTAAAATCTTTTTCTTGTTCAGGATGTCACTCAAAAGTCACATTTTTCTATAGAAAGAAAATGAGGGGTTTATCTAGGTCAGCAAGCTAAGGGATAAACTAACAATAATAGCCCACTACAATCAGAAATACTTCAATAACCATGAAACTTTAGGGGAGTGACATATTATTGATGGCAGCATCTTTGTCTGAATGGGCTGATTTTATATTTTGAGGCCTTGTGCACAAGAATTTCATTTCAGATTGAAAGAAATAGCACTTTAAAGTCTTGAGTTTTATAGAAGCCTTTATAAGATAATTAGAGATCTCTCAAAGATTTCAAAATTTGGCCATTAAAGGTTCATGAGAATATAGAAATATTATCAAGGTATACAAGAACACAGGATAGCTTCGAATTTCCCAGGATCCTGTCCATGGCGCGTAGGAAGGAGAGGGCGCGTTTCAAAGGCCCTGAGGCATCCTAGTTGGCTCAAATAGCCCTTCTCTGGCTATGAGTGCACATTTGGATCAATATTCAGGTGTTAGCTCTACTTTCAAGTATTTTATAGCAATATCCATAACGGAAATTACTGTGACCTGGCAGGCAAGCAGAGTGAGAGTCATTAATCTGTGGCTAAGAATAACTGTCCTTTTTAATAATAGAATTAAGCCTTCAATAGTACCTCAATTTGTGATGACTACCATCTCTCTTCTGGACTAACAAGAGAGAGGGGGCCAAGGGCTATGGGAAGGCACCAGTAACCCCGCTTCAAGTAGCTGCTTAAGCTCAACAGCCAACTGAGCTTCTTCATTCTTACTCTTTTTGTAGGGACAGTATTGGATGGGTTGAGCATCCCCTGTCTTAACATAATGTAAAACGCCACTCAATATTTCCAAAATCATAGGAAAAGTATAGAAAAGGTCAAAGTATTTTTTTAGTAATTGCTCAACTTGGCTCCATGGTTTGCTGGTGAGCTCTCATTCATTATAGGTATTAATAAGAACTACCAATGGGGCGATTCTAGACTATATCACCTAGTATTACAAAGTTACGTATTTCATCAATGGATTCTACAAGAAGTAGGCAAACATAAACGACTGAATTAATAGGCCCCACTGTTCTAGGTTTGCTAGTAAGGTTGTTCAGTAGCACCAATATTGATCCAGCAAAAGCGGGATCTAGTTTTTTGGGCAAAATCAGGATCTCCTTGACAGGTGTATTATCCATGACTTAAATTTCTTATAATTATCTCGAGGGAATATTGATTTGTACCCTGGTGTCAATGATAACCTGAAACTTTGGCGGTATAGTAGTTGGCTTGAGCAAATAGATTAGCATGCCTTCTTAGCCATCTACTAAAGGAGGGGTATCCATACTTGAGAGTCCCATGCATGCGTAGAGCCTGTCAATCCAACTTTCATTTTCCAATCTCACAGGCCCGATATTTGACCTCCATCTTGGAGTCATGGAAGGTCAAAAAACTAATAAAACCCTATGTCCAAAAGTGTTAAGAACCACTTATCATAGGGCACAATTGCGGTATAGTCACGGAGAAACTAGATCCAAGGAGTAGGTCATAACTAGGTCATCTAATGCAATGGTCAAGGTATTCAGTGACAGCTTGCCAAAGTTGATGGGCAGCGAGGAGTTGTCTTCCAGTTAACAAAGTGCACTGTGGTTCAGCTGTGCATATTCCATGTAGTGAGGTAGGTCAGGAGCTATATTGATCCATTTTTTTACCTTAAAAAAATGACATTCATAGGGGACCTACTGTCAACAATGGTGTGGACAGGAACCTTGTGAACTCAAAAAGTGACTTTTGTGACTAAACATCCAATTTGAGGGGCAGAGTGAGAAACATATGAGATTTATAAAAAGAAGGGTAAGCATTATAAAGCTCCTTGTTATCAATGTGTATTATATCTCTTTCTCCAACATGACAAAAGAGTCATTGGAGGTCACTAAATGTTCTTGAAGCAGTACAGGGATGTCAGCATGAAGCGCCTCGTCCTTCATGATGACTGCCCTTTTCCACTTACATGGCAAGCCTCTTCCAACAATTCTTAGCGCTATGATGGAATCTGTTACAGTAGGTGCACTGAGGTTTGGGGTTCCTCTGGTCTTTAACAACGTGGACTTGAGGATAGCTGGGGGAAGCAGATGTGGAGGATATTAAGCTCAAAGTAAAAGTAGAAATTTTGTTATGAGCTTTTTACAAAACCCAGATACAGTTGAATTTTCTCTTCCAGCCAATAATATGCAGTTGGACCTCAGAATAAGATACTAACACGGTGATTACAGCGGTGATGGGATTGTCCAGTGTAATACAGTTAGTGGTAATTAAGGGTTGTGATTAGGTATATAACTTGTTGGCAAACTCCAAAGGACTTTCTCCTATGCTTAAAAAATGGCCATGAATTCCTGTTATTGATTGGCCAAGGACTGGTTTCTTCTAAACTCCTGCATTGAAGTGGTATGGATTTGTTCCCTATTGTGGCATAGCTTTAAGTGTGGAATCATAATTTCCTGGGCTGTTATTCTTAAACAGGAGTGAATATGCTTCACCTTCTGCAATTCAGTGGCCTCCTCCATCGAGTTCTCATAAGCATACAGAAAGTAGGCAATACTTTTATGTCCTGGAGTAAATCTTTTTCTTAGAACTAGAATTAAAGTTAGTTCCAATAGGATTGGAAAGAGTAAAGATAGCAGGGACCAGAGCAAGCTCAGAAGTCTCAGTTTCTGCATAGTTGAGAGAGGGCCTTTTGGTCCAATCGTTGTCTCAACCCTTTTGGGTCCTCTTCAAATTTTGTCCCAATGGAGGTTTGAAGAGGTAAAGGAGGCCTTAAGGTAAACTTGCTTCTTTAGAGTTTGAATTATGATAGGTTGGAGGATCAGCTAATTTTCACACTCATTTAAGGTAGTTTAAGAAACTTTGGCAGGTTTTCTTGAGCTGAAAGATATAGCTATCAGTGAGCTTGCAAATGCGCTGAAGCTATCCTGCCATCTGATAAAGCATCTATCAAAACTCTAAGAACAAGGGGACCCCATTTAAGGGAAGCTTATATTCTTGAGCCACATTCCATATTTTGTCTCATAAGGCTGTGAGTGCCATCAGAATGTCTTTTTTCCAGAAGTCATAAAGCTTTAAGGAGGTGGTACCAAGAAGCTGGGTGGCCCTTCTGGTCCTCTTTGCCCCTCAGGATCCTCAGTCCCAGGGGCGCTATCCCGGGAAGCTAACTCCTGGTAACATGCTGGAGCAACCAAATGAGGCGTTGATCTGATTAAAGACATATGCTCTATGTGGACTCAAGGAGCTGTACATTTTGACAAAGCTGATACTCAAGGCACCCATAATTTCACTATTTAACATAGCAAATTCGCTGAAAGCTGTAATAATCAGCTGGTGAATAAAAACCATGGCTTTCTGGTTATCGTGAACAAAAGAGAAGGCAGCTTTATAGAGATAGACAAATTATGATTATAGGGTTTATATGTGCCCTAATTGTCATGCTACTTCATGGTGATGTAGACCAACTATTTGTAAACTATGATGTAGAGCTGGATGGAAGAAGCTTTTATAGATAGTTTTTAGTTTCCAAAGACAGTTCTCCCAAGGGTATCAGAGCCGCGATATATAAGTATTGCATTGTAGAAGGCACAGAGGAGGCTTAAGAACATTTAGAATGGCCTTTCATGGAGTAGATGTCATTCAACAGTTTTTAATAATCTTGATGTTCTCATATTAGAGTTGATACTGACCTTGATAAACAGAAAGTAAGTTGATTTAAAAGGGTGGCTTTATATTATAGGATTTCAGGATGTAGAGGGGTTTCTTTGCAATGAGATGTAATGATCCATTTAGTTATGCTTCTTGACCAGTCAGCAGATCGGCCTTATTGATAGCTTTTATTCTCCATTTTATATTATAGACATTTTCACTGAACATCTTGGATCCCACTATGGTGAGCACCACTTATGTTGGCTTTCAATTCTCTTTACTGTAATCCAGAATCTATAATGGGACTCAAAGCTGAGAAACTAGCAGAGAGATCAATGAAGTGAAGATGGAGTGAATAGACTCCTTTATTGATTTAGAAGGACTTGAGAACTATAGGGATGAGTGGGGACACAATTCCAAGAAGACCTCTATGGCTCCATACAATCAGAATCTACCATTTCCTTCTATATTGACTGCCTAGTTGACATATTCATTGTTTTTTGTTGATTATGTCCTCATGAATACATTGTTGGCAGTTGCACCTTTTGTGATTTTGGAAGAGGATGTGCTATTCCATCTAGCATCTTCATTGATTCTTGTGCGCGTTCTGCTTCCTGATTAAATTTCCCATTTAGCTTCTTCAGTGACAGTTTCAATTTTAGGGCTTGAGAGTCAACTTATTGGGGCTCAATTTGAGAGCAGAGTATCAACTTGCTAATTATCTTGATTCCTGACAGGAGTCTCTTTGTACTCATCTGGGGTGGCCTATTTGGCACATAGATGAGAGAAGAAGTTTGGGTTTATTGTAGAAATGAGTTCACAGTTTTAGAAGGCACTTGCAACTTGATTTTGCAATGTGGAGGGTGGAAATGCAATCAGTGTCAGGATTCAAGATGACGAGCAAACCAAAACCCTGCTCCAAAATAGAGCCTTGATAGATTGACTCTCAAACTATCGTAACCAGACTCTTTTTTGAAGGCTCCAAAAATAGATTTAATCAGGAAGTATCACGCTTATGAGAATTAATGGAAACACCTTCAGGAATCCTATCCCCACTTCCTTAATAATGTGAGGCGCTTCCACCTCTGCTGCGGTCATGAGGACGATGAAGTACAATGAGGGCGTTGACCAGGCGGTTTTTATTGGAAAGCAGTAAAAGATCGATCTTATGGGCCATGAAGGTCCCGGAGGCACCATGTCCCCACACGCTCTATAAAAATTGACGTTTTCTAAATCAATAAAGTCGTCAATATTCTCTCCATCCTTTTCATTTTTTTACATCACCACTAATTTTCAGCTTTGAGCCCAATTTCGGAGTTTTTTGACAGTCAAGAAAACTGCAATACTGAGAGAAGTGGTGCCCACTACAGGGGTTCCAAGCTGTCTTAAGTGAAAACGTCCATCATGAATAATAAGGATGTTAACAGTCATGAAGATCAATCTACTGATCAGTTGAGAAGCGTTGCTTTATGTATTAGTACCTCACTGTATGAAATACTGCTCACGCAACCTAAAAGTTTAAAATTTTGGGCCACGTTCCAGTTCTCCCTGCCATCAGTTGATGGAAAACAATATTAACTTCAGTATGTGAACCTTAACGACATTGTTCAACAGTTAATAAATGCAATTTACTCCATAGATGCTCGCTCCAGCTGCTCCTACGCCCCTTCAGTGCCCTCTATATGTGGGATCTTTACATCTCATCTCAGCTACCATCGGGAGAGCTGACCCTCAGAACCAAGATATACCTTCAAAATTTTGTTCATCCTGCTATTCAACATCTCCTCCAGCTAGTTGTGTTGCACCATCATGAAGTCTCCTGACAACTTGGCTCACCCAAACCTTACACTCCCATGTCATTAGTTTTTACAACGCGGCCTTTTCCGTCATTCATGACAACTGAGAGGCCACTATCAATAATTGACGATTAATCAACAGTGCCCAAGGACAAATTGCAATGTTGGACAGCAAGATTTCTGTCTAATTTGAAGGCCAACTTTGTCAGAATATCCAACTCCTAGAGGCTGCTTTGAACCAGCGCCTCCATCAAGTATAGAGTGGTACAGACCCTCCAAAACAATATCAGGAGCTGGCCTCTCGTGACTACACCTCCATGACTGAAGGACCTGAAGGGAATATGGGGCCTGAAGGTCTTGAAGGATGTGAGGGACCCAAAGGACCTGAAGGTCTCCATGGGCATTGAGCACCCTCTGGCCTTGCGGCACCTACTCCTGGAGACCCTAATAACCCTTAACGAAAGGATGTTTTGGCAGCCCTAGCAGCCTTATGTGATTAAATACAGAATGTATCTCAGGGATTCAAACTATGAGTAGATGGAGTACCCTGACTCTAGGGTCCCCATTGAGGCATTGTTGGATGAAATGGAATATTTTAGTGTCTTCACCAAGCTTAACAATATCCACATTTCTCAACTCAAAAAAACCTTTTAAGGGTTCAAGACCCATTTAACCGCCCTTGAGAGTCAGCTTCTCCTTCAGGGCGCCAATATTCAAGCTTAAAGGAGCAGATTTTCCATAAGGCTTCCATTTCCTCCTTCAACCAAATCAGGGATGATATCTAAGAGGACCTCAAGGGCCTAAGTTGACAGTTGTAACAGCAGGCTCCAAAACTATGCGGAGACCAAGATCTATGAGCCTGCACCATTTCTGGAATTAACACTCTCTCCACTCCTCTTGTAACTACCTTTAAACCTAGTTTTAAAAGAGGTTCACCCTTTTCCAGGAAAGCATCACCTCTTTCTAATCGCCTATGAGAGTTTCATGGAAGAGGCCACCAATTGGCAGAAAGGGAAGCATATCCATTCCTGGCTTAACAGCACTGCCTGGGAGATCATTAATCCCCAATGGAAAGAGTTCAACACCTGGGAACAGTACATACGGCCTTAATCCAGAATATGGCAGCAATCAAACCCTGAACAATTAAAAACAGGCAATAATGTGTATCCTCCTGCATAAAGGGGAGAGCCTCATGGAGTTTGACAGCCATTTCCATGCCCAAGAGCAACTCCTGTTTATCACCAATCATATAAGCTTGGACGACGCTATGACCAATATCTCCGCAAGAGGATCCTATCCTAGGGTTCAAATGCATATGATCAGCCAAAAGAACAGTTTCACATGAATTCAAAAAAATCAAGGAAGCGATTATTGAGATCCCTGCGTCAACCCTTCAAACTAAGGCTACCTCATTGAGTTCCTCCAAATGTCCTTGGGTCCTTTTGGTCAAAACCTGAAGAATCCTCGACCTCAATGCACCTAATGCAATGGTTTCTGAAACAGCGCTAAGACATGATGTAAACGACTTGCTGAGGAAGTTATAAAAGGGCAGTCATCATAAAAAAATGAGGCGCTTCATACTGATATTCCTACCACGTCTCAAGGTTCATCTCTGGCCTCAAACAAACCTTAAGCTATCATACCTGAGGAAGAAGTTTCATTACCTATTTGATAATAATAATTATTACTGCTTACTATTATTCCAATGACTCTTCCATTTCTCACGCTACCTCCACAGCTTGGAAGTTAGGTTACCCAAGTTGCTGTTCAAGTTAAAAATATTCTGGTTCTTGACATAGTTGACAGGATTCCCTGCAAATGTTATGTCATCCAAGTTGAAGCGTAATAATTTCGCTCTGGACTTGCAACATATATGGAGTATGGCACGTCTGGCCAGCAATGTACCTGATCTATAGGGTCCTATTCTTCCCTACCTATCCAATTTTTGAAGCTCTCTGTATATACCCCCACCGTCGCATTGGATAACCTAGACCATAGCCTTTTTTGTACTCATTTTTTCAAAACTACTCAGTGGTGGTACAATATGATGACGGATTTGTATCTCTACTGGGGCATCAGGCCCTTCTAATTTTTTAACTTCCTGCAACTCTAAGATGGAAGTCAAGTCCCAAGCTTGCCTACTAGAGAGTGAGAGCCAAAAGCTTGACTTAGATATCACATAAGGGGCTCTCAGGTCTGGCTTCCCCCACCTGCTGTTTGATAGGTAGGAATGCCACTATACTTACCTAGGGCGACCACTATACCTTCAAAGTCCCAAATCATTGCTGACACTTGGGTCCATGTTAGCATCCCCCTAATACCCGCTAGAATTCTGAGGCCTAGATAATCCATACCCCAAGGAGGTTCTAACCTGCCCATGAGTCCTATATCCAGCTTTTTCAAGATCTATATCAGTATGGTTGGCTAACCTTACTGAAAGACACATGATAGTAGGCCTAACGGTACCGTCACCTATGTTTGACTCCTACAATTTGAATTTATCAATAATGTCCATAGTTTTAGAGCTTAAGAGCTTTGGTTTGGAGATGCTTAACAGTGGCCTTGGGCAGCTTAATATAAAAAAGGATCTAACAGAAGACCAGAAGTGCCAAGTTTAAGAATTATTGGAGGAGTATTCAAAACCATTTTCAGCCTTGACTTATGACTTTGGAAACATTAGCAGGGTTCTACATCATGTGGATACTGGGGACGCTCTCTATTCTAGTCCTGGACTTACCAAAAAAGTAAGGTTGAAGACTGGTTTTTAGTAATGTCCATCCCCTGGTCAGATTACCTCGTATAACAAGAATCCTGGTGGTGGTAGAACTTAGACAACTACTTAAAGCCAGACTCTTGTTGCCTTTGCGCAGACCTTAAGCCTCTCCTCTCCTATTGGTTTGGAAGAAGGATGGCAGCCATTGGTTGTGATGGATTTCCAAAGGCTCAACTCTATCACCAACAAGAGCAGTTATCCTATTCCATGAATTTACAATTTTCTTTAACTGCTCACTGTATTGCATTACTTTTCCACAATGGACCTTGTAAGTAAATATTGGCAATTGAAGATCGCCTCCAAAGGTTGAGACAAGTGCGTGATCATAGCCAACAAAGGGATATTTAAGCTGTGATGGACGGGGTCTCTGAAAACTTCCACAAAGCAGTTAGGCAAGAGTGCCCAGGTGAGTGCCCACAGGCAGGATAGCCCTGCTGTGGAGATGTCCCTAATCTGACTGTGTGGAAACCACTTTACTAAGAAAGTTTGGGCTACAGTCAAGACTATGCTGGCGCTCAGAAGGAGGGCCTGACCCCCAGAGAGGGCGTACAAGGACTGGATGGCCTTGTCAAAGTCTGAGCTGCTGTCCATGTGTGGTTTCCTTGTTTTTCCTTAATAAACTGATTTGCAAATTCAAAAATTTATTTGCAAATTTATTAAGTTTTTATTTAATTTGTAGAAGACAAAACTGTGTAAAGCAGTTTCGCCTGCTCAGATTTATACTGAGCTTAGTGGGGAAGAGTGGGTCCTGTTCTCCGTGGAGTCCACAGGCATCTTCCTGATGGTGGGCAATATTTGAGAATCTAGACCCTCAATTCCAGTGTTGAGGCCCATTCTCAAACTTGGGCTGGGTACCCTCAGGGTTGCAGAAACTTTTCTGCATTTATTTTTTGGCTTCAATTTACTCTCAAAGCCCGGGCCATTCTCTTCACCCATATTCCTCAATATTAATTTGTTGCCTCTTTTGGTAATATTTTGTTGGTGACATCTGGTTGGCCAGAGTGCCATTTATAAGGATTTTCATCCTTGTCAATACTCCCATGGACGTCAGGTTTGGCCACACCTGATTGGCCAGAAATCTGGGTCCAGTCTGCTCCCTCATTGCCGCATTTAGTATAATTTGATTTGGCAGCATCTGGTTGGCCAGAGCGCCATTTACAAGGATTTTCATCCTTGTCAATACACTTCTGGGCGTTGAGCTCAGCCATAACTGGCTGGCCAGAAATTTGTGTCTGAGGGTCTGATCCCTCATCACCACATTTGGGAATATTGTGTTTGGTGGCATCTGGTTGGCCAGAGCGCCATTTTTGAGGCTTCCCTTCCCTGTCAGCCTTACAATTTATTTTTAGCTCCAATTTTGAGGCATCTGATTTGTCAGATTGCCATTTATGAAAATTGATGCTGTCAAGCCCTCTCCCTTGGCCTCGACTATTGCCCTAGGGAAGACTAGGGCAATGTGATGGTCAGGCAACGCCTTGACTGTTACATCACCCCCCAGATGAGAGCCCCCTCCAGTTCCAGAACTCCTCCACCTTCTGCGGGCAGTTGCTGCAGTCATCGGCCATCTGCCAGGTGGACTCCTCCACTGGGTAGCCTACCCATTTGACTAGATACCAGTGCTTCTTCCACGAAATTTTTGACTCCAAGATTTCTTCCACCTCATACTCCGCCTCTCCCAGGTTTCCCAAGTGGACTGGCTCCAGTTTCTCTGGGAGAGGGCCTTCAAACTTCCTCAGTTGTGAGACATGCAGTACTGGATGCACCCGCAATCCCTAGGGGAACTCCAGCTTGTACGCCACTTCATTTACCTGGTGGAGGACCTTGAATGGGCCCAGAGCGACTGGTCCAAATTTCCTACAGCTTGCTGGAACTGAGTAGTTTTTCGCGTTGATCATCACTAGGTCTCCTTCCTTTAGCACTGGGGCCTCAGATTGGTGAGTGTCAGCCTTCCTCTTCTGCATTTCTACTGCTTTGACTAAATTTGCATGCAGGGCTTTTAGGTTTTCCTTCATTTCTGTTGCCAAGTCATTGGCCGCTGGGTTTGGACCTCTGGGGTGGGTTTCCACCATCTTTGGGTGGAACCCATAGTTCGCCATGAATGGCGACATTCCTGTTGATGAATGGGTCAAGTTATTATAGGCGAATTGGGCTAGTCTTAGCCAGTCCGTCCAGCGTTCCTGTTGTGTAGTCATGTAGCATCTCAGGTACTGCTTGAGGACTTGGTTAACTCGTTCTGTCTGGCCGTCTGACTGCGGGTGGTAAGCTGAGGATCTGCATGGCTTGATCTGAAGATTTTCGAGTAGGTGTTGCCAAAATTGGGCGATGAATTGGGGGCCTCTATCTGATACTATCTCCTGAGGTAGACCGTGGTGGGCGAACACCTCATTAACAAAGATATCCGCCATGCCCTTTGCTGTGATGTTGGAGTTACACGGAAAGAATTCCGCGTACTTGGTCATTCTGTCTACCACCACCATCACAGCGTCATATCCCTTTGATTTTGGAAACCCCATTATGAAGTCCACACTCAGTGAGGACCATGGCATTTCCGCAATCTGGAGGGGCTTGAGTTTTCCTAAAGGCTTCTGCCTAACGTGCTTGGAATGGGCGCATGTGACACATTTTTGGATGTACCCCTCACGGCGCTGGGCATCCCCAGCCAGGAGTAACTCCAGGCCAGGAGCTCTATGGTTTTCTCATTTCCAGGGTGTCCCGCCAAGGGGTGGTCGTGGAAAGCGCTTATCGCCTCCTCCTGGAGCTCGTGGGTGGGCAGCCATGGGCGCCCTTTGTGGAGAATGAGGCCTTTCCTTTTACAGAAATTCTTATGTTGCTCATTCTCTACCCCCTCCTCCAGGTCCTTCCACAGTGTTGCCCCATACTTTGAGCTTCGCTGGGCGGCCTGGAGCTTTTCCCTCAGTTCCTGGGTGGCATTCTGGATGACAGCGAACACATTTGAGGGTAACATAGTAGCGGTGTTGTATGCATCCAGCTCCTCCCTTGGGAAGGACTTTCCTGGGTCCCTGCTTAGGAGATCTGGGATGAGGTTGCTTTCCCCCGGCTTGTACACAATCCTAAAGTCATAAGACGCCAGCTCTAGGTGCCATCTGGCCTGGCGCTGGTTCATGCGCTTTGGGCTCTTGTAAAACTCGAGGGCGCGGTGGTCCGTTCTGATGGTAAAGGGGTGTCTGGCGTAGAGCAAGTGGTGCTGCCATTCCTCCAAGGCTGATACAATCGCTAAGAGCTCCTTGTCATACACGGGGTAGTTGGTCTCAGCGGGCAGCATTTTCCTGCTAAAGTAGCTTACGGGATGGTCTACCCCATCTTCTCCCTCTTGTAGCAGAACTGCCCCAATTGCAAAGTTGGAGGCGTCAGTCTCCACTATGAAAGGGCGGTTGGCGTCGGGGTGGGCTAGTACTGGTGCCTTCATGAGGCTCTCCTTGATGGCTTGGAAGGCTTTCTCCTCCTCTTCTCCCCAATGGAACGGCACCTGCCCTGTCAGGCGAGTTAGGGGTGCCGCCGTCTTGGAGAGGTCTTTTGCAAACCTTCTTAGGAAGTTCACCACGCCCAGGAAGCTCCTAACACCCGTTCTATCCTTAAGGGCCGGCCACTCCCTTACTGCCTTCAGCTTGTCCGGGCATATGGCTGTTCCCCTTTGGAAGACTATGTTCCCTAAGAAGGAGACTGAGTCCTTGTAGAACTCGCATTTAGAAGGCTTCAAGCGGAGGTCCGCCTTGTTGAGGGCTTCCAGCACGCTCAGCACATCTCCTTTGTGGTCCTCTTTGGTCCTGGAGAACACAAGAATGTCATCCATATACGCCACACAACATTTCCCGATCAGGTTTCCTAGGGCATTGTCTATGGTACGCTGGAATACTGCTGGGGCGTTCTTGAGGCCAAAAGGCATCACCTTGTACTCAAAGACTCCTAAGTGGCACTTGAAAGCCATATATTGTTGTTGTTCAGCGATTACTAGAACTTGGTTGAACGCATCAACCAGGTCCAACTTGGTGAAAACCTGGCTACCTGAGATCATCTGGGAGATGGTCTCCATCAGAGGGATGGGGTAGGGGTCAGACTCGGTTATTGCGTTCAGCCGCTGGTAGTCCACACATGGGCGAAGCTCGCCACTTGCTTTTGGGACTAGGAGTATTGGTGACACCACTGGCGATTTGGATGGAACAATCATCCCGCGCTCCAGCATTTCCTTGACATAGACCTCCAGGGCAGCCTTCGCCTTAAGGTTCAAAGGGTAGATGGGACAACCCTTGGGGAACTCCGCATCCTTTTTGAACTTGAAGGTGAAAGGGAAAGGACCGTTTGGGGTGGTAGAGGGAGCTTGGTTCTTCTTGAACAGGTGGGCATATGCACGAAATTCGTTGGGTATGTCCGCCTCTGTCTCCAGCCCTACTACTGCGTTCACCCCAGGCTTCCCTCCGCCAGTGGTGAAGAAATCTAATGCCACTGGGGGTTGGTTCTTGGGGTGTAGCAAGACCAGGCGCTCCTGCAGTTTGAACTGAGGGGAGTACTTGTGCCACCACTGCATGCCCAGGATTATGGGATGTGGCAGATTTTTAATGGCACTGAATGACTCTTGAAAGGTGTGAGGCCCCTGCCGCAGCAGCACCTGGGTCTTGACCTTCCAACTGCCAACCGTTTTTGAGGTGTCTGCCAGCGTCACGGCTCCCTTCCATTCCATTTCCAGCCTCATTTCTTTTGCTAACCCGTAGTCTAGATAGTTATCTTCTGCTCCGGTGTCCACCAGCGCCCAAAGTTGATCCTCCCTTTTTCCCTTTCTTCCCCAGAGCTGTAACGAATAGGGGACATAGAGATAAGACGAGGTATTTCCTTTATTGATGGTAGCAACGCGCGCAGGAGTAGGGCGGAAGTTGTAGGAGGGACTAGGGTTTCCCTCTCTATGGTTCTCTGAAGTGTTTACCCCATTGGTGGAGCCAGAGGGCGAACCCTGTGAGGACTCCTGCGAGGGGTTGGAGACTGGCTCAGACTCAGCTCGGCGGCCGCGGAACTTCCCATGTTGTACTTTGGTATGGGTCTTTGCTTGCGCTAATGCTAGTTGGCCCTCCACCTGGGTCGTGACTGAAATCTCCTCATTGAGGGTAGCTCCCAGGCGAGTGGCAGCCAATGCAGTAAGGATGTCAGGGCGGAGGTTCTGGCGGAACATTCGTGCTATCTGAGTAGAGGTGACCTTGGCCGCCTTGGCCAAAGGGCGGTACACACGGGCGTACTCCATGACTGACATCTTTCCTTGAGTGAGGTTCAGAAGGGCGGACCATGCAGCGTCTTGGGAGTCATTTGGTGTAGCTGCTCTCTCAACCAGTTGGAGACATTCATCCAAGGTGGGAGGGAGCACCGTCTGGGCTTCCAGTAGCTCAGTGAACCAATCCGCTAGGTTTCTGGGCAGGGCGGTTACTATCTGGGCAATCTGAAGTGACACTGGGGCCTGTTCCTCCTGACGCCGTGGTCAGCCAGGCTTGAAGTTTCACATGAGAGAAGGTGGCGTGCAAGGTGCTCAGCTCTCCTGGGGTGAGGGCCTGTCAGAACTCAGACGCGGACTGCTCAGATTAAAAGTAGACGTTGGTATGTCCCTAGGAGGAAAGGATATGGGCGACTTCTCTTAGGAGAAATAGGAAAGAGAAGATGACCATCAGAAATGTGGTTGGGTGTTCATATCATGCAGGCAGGGCGCGTTCTGATGGCTTGTCCACCATGTCCAGGAATAAAGACATCAAGTTAAATGAGTTTTATCTAATGTGATGGATGGGGTCTCTGAAAACTGCCACAAAGCAGTTAGGCAAGAGTGCCCAGGTGAGTGCCCACAGGCAGGATAGCCCTGCTGTGGAGATGTCCCTAATCTGACTGTGTGGAAACCACTTTACTAAGAAAGTTTGGGCTACAGTCAAGACTATGCTGGCGCTCAGAAGGAGGGCCTGACCCCCAGAGAGGGCGTACAAGGACTGGATGGCCTTGTCAAAGTCTGAGCTGCTGTCCATGTGTGGTTTCCTTGTTTTTCCTTAATAAACTGATTTGCAAATTCAAAAATTTATTTGCAAATTTATTAAGTTTTTATTTAATTTGTAGAAGATGAAACTGTGTAAAGCAGTTTCGCCTGCTCAGATTTATACTGAGCTTAGTGGGGAAGAGCGGGTCCTGTTCCCTGCAGAGTCTGTGGGCATCTTCCCAATGGCGGGCAATATTTGAGAATCTAGACCCTCAATTCCAGTGTCGAGGCCCATTCTCAAACTTGGGCTGGGTACCCTCAGGGTTGCAGAAACTTTTCTGCATTTATTTTTTGGCTTCAATTTACTCTCAAAGCCCGGGCCATTCTCTTCACCCATATTCCTCAATATTAATTTGTTGCCTCTTTTGGTAATATTTTGTTCAGCGACATCTGGTTGGCCAGAGCGCCATTTGTAAGAATTTTCATCCTTGTCAATACTCCCATGGACGTCAGGTTTGGCCACACCTGATTGGCCAGAAATCTGGGTCCAGTCTGCTCCCTCATCACCACGTTTAGTATAATTTGATTTGGCAGCATCTGGTTGGCCAGAGCACCATTTACAAGGATTTTCATCCTTGTCAATATACTTCTGGGCGTCGAGCTCAGCTATAACTGGCTGGCCAGTAATTTGTGTCTGAGGGTCTGATCCCTCATCACTGCATTTGGGGAATATTGTGTTTGGTGACATCTGGTTGGCCAGAGCGCCATTTTTGAGGCTTCCCTTCCCTGTCAGCCTTACAAGTTTTTTTAGCTCCAATTTTGAGGCATCTGATTTGTCAGATTGCCATTTATGAAAATTGATGCTGTCAAGCCCCTCTCTTTGTCCTAGACTATTGACCTAGGAAAGACTAGGGCAATGTGATGGTCAGGCAACGCCTTGATCGTTACATTTAATTTTTAATATTCAGTTGCAGGCCCTTCTCATGTGATAATGAGGTTCAAAATTTATGCCAAATTTATTATATTGAAGATGTAATAGTATGAATGATTTAGACTTAAATATAAAACATTACTTCATCCTTCTTCCTTTGAAATCTTGATAAAACTAGTGAATCCTACCTTGTATTGTATTTTGGTTTTTTAGCTTTAGTCCAGGATGGCTAGATCTATTAAGATTAAAAAGCGCCAGAAATTTGTAGCCATTTTTCTACTGGGCCTTGCAGAAATTACTTGACATGGTGGTTTATTATATCAGTTTATTCCTTGGTTTGCTGCCCTAGCTAAGATCCTATTCTAATTCATGCAGAAGAACGTGCCTTTTGAATGGCGGTTGGAACTAGAACAGGTTTTAATGCTTTGAGGACCATTCTTTGTATTAAACAAATCTTAGAACATCCACGTTTTGTCAACCTTTCTTATTGTTAATGGATGCAAGTGATGTCGTCATCAGGGCCATACTAGCCCAGAATGATTTAAATCAGGTTGACCACCCAGTGGCCTATTTTAGCAAGACTCTGAGTTAGGCTGAATAGAACTATAGCGTTACCAAGCAGGAATGCATGTTATCTTATTAGCAAGAAAATGTTTTTGGCTCTATTTCTATGGCATCCACTTTACCATCATCACTGATAATTACTAATTATGGTGGCCCCAGCAGATAATGGACCTGGATGGCCGTTTAGCCAAATGGGCCTTGAAGCTGCAAAACTATGATTTCACTATTGTTCATTGCACAGGCGCAATCTACCAGAATGCCAATAGCCTCTCTAGGATGATGGTTCTGGCTGCTTTGACCCCCAAAAAAGACCGACTGTACAACCTGATTGTCCTGCATGAACGATGGGAGTTGGAAGCTCCTGAGGTCCAAGATGAGCTCTGAAAAATGACCCAAGATACTCAGATCAAGAATGGGCTGCTATATAAGAGGGTTAATAAAAAGAGTCTCCTTTATGTCCGCCCTTTTTCACAAACTGACGTTATCCCGAGTGCCATACTACTGTGGGACATGAGGAAGTTAAGAAGAATCACGAATAGTTGAAGTAATGATGTTACTGGGACCAAATGGTGGAAATCATCCAAGAGGTCCTGGAGCATGTATGCCTTGCCAATCTTAAGGCTGGGCCAGTCCTCAATACCAACACTCAGTCGTCGCCATTATGGGACCCTTCAATGTCATTAGAATTGATGCGATAGGCCCTCTTCCCACTGGATTGCACGGCCATAAATATATCCTCTTAGCCATGGACCATATAACCAATTGGGTCAAAGCAATTTTGGTCCCTGACACCACTGCTAAAGCCATGGCTTCTTACTTATTCGTCCATTTTCACCCAGCGTGGATGCCCATAAACTTTACTTTCTGACATTGGGTTAAATTTCAACTTGCAGTTAGTCCAAGAACTTACTTCACTTTTTAATACTAAACAAGTTTCACGCTCCTAAAATCCATTACCAACGAGGTGGTGGAATGCACTAATAAAAACTTTGTCTCTATTTTGCAGAAGATGGACGTCTCTGACCTTACTCACTGAAATTGTTATTTTCCTAGCTCTTTGCTTGCCTATAGAATAAGTTACCCTCAAGCCGTTAGAATGCCACCTTTGAAGCCTATATGGACGTGCTCCCAAGCTCCTACTTAGCGTTCAGCCTTTGCAAGATCTCCGCTCCTGAAAAACTCTGATCTTACAATGAGGGCATTAGCTGATAAAATTTTCCAGCTTCAAGCTCTAGCCATGCTTGGCGTTGTCACCACCACAAGAAGAAACATACAAATTTAATGTTGTCTGATCAGCCTTACCAATTTTTCAAGTAGATGATCTCTTGCTATCTTATTATCATAGACCCAGAGGTCAACAGAATAAGCTTAACATTATTTGGTCCAGACCTTATAAGGCATTCATAAGGTGAACTCTGAGTACTCCCTTGACATTGTCAATCAAGGGACAGTTGTAAATTGAGTTCATGAATGGTTCCTCCAACCCTATACTCCTCTCTGAAAGGATCTTGAGGGGGACGTTGTTTATTTTAAAATGACGAGCAATCCAAATTCTCTGCTCCCAAATTGAACCTCAATAGATCAAATCTTAAAGCAGCGCAGAATGAAACCTCATTCTAAAGGCGCCAAAACTAGAATTGATCAGGAAGCATCACACTTATGAAAATCGATGGAAGCATCTTCAGGAATCATATCCCACTTCTTTAATCATGAGAGGTGCCACCCCACCGCTTTGGTCATGAGAATGATGCAGTAAAATGAAGTCGCTGACCAGGCGGTTGATATTGGAAGGCAGTAAAAGATCATGATCTTATGGGGCCATGACGGTCCCTGAGGCATCATGTCCCCACACGCCCTATAAATATTGACGCTTTATTGCTCAATAAAGTAGCCTATATTCTCTCCATCTTTTTTACCTCTCTGCTAATTTTCAGCTTTGAGCTCAGTTTTGGAATTTAGTGAGTCTAAATGAACTGTTATGCTTAGAATCATTATTAGCTTTATCAGCCTCAAAGCGTACTTTGGGAAGGATGATAAAGGTGGCAATATGTTTAAAGTGATGCGGGTCTTTGGGCCAAGCTTGGTGACTGCTGACTTTTTGCACCATTTTTATGGCATCCTAGTAAAAGCAGAGGTTCCTTTCCTTGCGTACTGGGTGCATGGTGGTGGATAGGAAAAGAGGGGGCAAGCCCTCAGCCAATACTTCAACTGATTTTACATTGGATTTTTGGAGGATGTGAATTTCAAGGGCGGCAACTGCCTCTTCAGATAGTGATAGTTACTTTAGAAAGGGTTGGTATCAGGCCGAGGCGCATAATGCTGAGGTGAGAACTGTGCCACATATTCAGCATTGAAGTACATTTTAAAGCCAGCGGCATTGGCCAAGTTGAGATGTGAGTTTCCTGAACTACCAGCTTCCTCCAGTTAATCTCAGTGATTCTGGTTGAAAATGATTGGTTTATTGGCATATGTTTAGGCTATAGTGGGTGACTGGGTGTTTTAAAAAATACCAGGGCTCCAATCTGACCCCTGGTTTCCTGGTTCAGGAGAGGAGTCTTGGTGAGAGGGCTCTTGATTGTATAAGACAGGGAATCTGCATATATCATTTTGGGGGAAAGAGGATTAAGATTGTGTCCCAGTCAAAGAAATTGGTAGGCTTGATAATGGGTCATCATTGTAGGAGTTGGGTGTGTGGGCTGCTGCTTGGGTGATATAGGGCAGCGCCATTTTTGAATGATCCGGTTTATAACAGGTGGGGAAGATGGTTCACACTCCATCCACTTAATCCTGTTGTGATTTTAACCAGATGGAATCCTCCAATGATTTAGCGTTATTTGAAATGATATAGCCAATCCTGGCAGAATGGTTTATTGAATAAATTTCATATAATTTGGTTCGATTGCTGGTTAGTTGCTCCCCAATTTGGGTTGAGCTGAGATTAGTATTCCACCAAGTTTTGTATTTAGGTTCAAGTGGGGCCAATAAGTGGCCCCAATTAGTTTAAGGATCACCAGCAACTAATAGCTGAGGATGATCCAATCAGTCAGCGGAATCAGTGGTTGACACCAACGGCCATTAATGGTCTGTTGTGGGATTTCTGGCAGAAAGCCAATGTATTTGCTTACCCATGAATTTGTTGTCTGATCCAATGTCAGCGGATCCAACAATTATGAGTTTGAGGTGGCTGAGGTTGTTTCCAGTGCCTCATTTATTATCAAGATTAGACAAGGATAGATGTTGGTGAGATGCCAAGATATTCTGAGTCAAAGTGAGCAACCAAAGTTGTTTTAAGCACATTATTATCAATTTAATGTCAAATACAAATTTGACGTTTATTTAGATTATTTATTCATATGGTTCACTGGAAACTTAAGGCTGAGGATGAATTAAAACTAATTTGGACATCAGGAAGGATGGAGCAAAAGGGTCAACGCCAGGGAAGAGAATAGAGTAGAAGAAGTAGTGTAAGAAGAAGAGAAGTGGTTGACTGGAAGAACCAGTGGAAGAGCTGATAGGTCGGCGATGGGTGCAGTAGCCCTTTTGTAGATATTATAAATACCTGGCGCTTCCTTCTCAATAAATATCTCCCTTTGCCTATTCTACCTTTTGTTATAAGTTTATATTTATTTCGTTGGTTGTAGTTTAGGTTAAAGGGGATTCCCAAAATGGCACAGGTGACATGCCAAGGGGTTAGCTGGCACTTCTAGCCCCAACGCCTAAGGCAAAATGGCAAGGGTGACCAGTCTTCATCCTGGTTAGCCTGCCAACTAGCAGAGACCAAGGTCAAATTTCCAACAAAGCTCAAAAAGGATAGTTAGGGGAAGAACAGATGACGCTGCAAGGGAGCGGTGGAGAGGGCAATCTCAGTTGTGGCAGGGCGTATTGTCACAATATTATAAGGACTGAAATTCAGGTGGCTCCATTGGGAACCACAATCTGGTATATGAGGTCAAAACTATAAGCCAATAATATGGAAATTAGCTTGTATAATAATTTGTGGAATGTGGGTGGGAAAGTCTTTGAACTGAACCACAAGAGTGGTATCAGCAGTCAATCAGATATAAGTGGTTTAGAGGGCGGTTCCTGGAATACCAGGGAAATGGTGGCTGCAATTGCAGCAACATCTCTATAAGCAAAGCGAGGTCAAAATACTCTTGTATCGAAAGAATCAGATTACTTTATAAAAAACCAAGTTATAGCTCTACTAGTTTCAAAACAAGTTCTTTAATTAATCTGGCACAGTTGTCAATTAATTCGCTAGTTTTATTAGGTTAATATTTTTTCCATTTCCAATATAGTTCCTAATTCAATTGGTCAAACATGTTCGCTTTTATGAGGTTAAGCCATTACCAGAGTGTTGGTCTAAATTGTTAATGAGCTTTTGGATGTTCCTTATATTTGCCAGCAATTGGTGAAAATGATAATTATTATTTTTAGTATTACATATGTATAATATTTACTGTCAATTGATGCTTAGGATAATCTTTGGTTTTTAGTTTTTTATATTTAAAAGGATAATTGTGAGTAGACGTTTAAGTGAGTCTGACTGGTTATCAGGATGAATGCTACAATTAATGATTAAAATTATTTTAGTTTACAAGCAACTAACCCTAATATTGTTTGTAATTTTGTTATTTTGGGTTATCACCTTACACATGTGTTACGTTTTTTCTACCCCTAGCTCCAAGTAACCACCACTATAAGGTGAATAAAATACATTTTTTTATTACTATAATTAGAAAGATGGTAAATTAATTACCACTTACCACCTATAAAAACCCCACCTATCATTCCTATTAAGATACCTCCATTTACCTACTCTTATCTGTTATGAGTTGAATAATACTTGACGCTCAAGAGTAAGCAAAAAGGTCCTCAGGGTTTAGGAATCCCTAGTTGGTTACATCTAGAGAGTGGTTGGCAATATTACTCTATTATTGGGAGCTACAAGGAATCTTGTAGGTTTTATCTAACTGCCAATCTGACAGCGAGGGACTAAGGGAGTTTAATCCCAATGTACTAAGGTTGTTGAAGACAACTAGGCTGCCCATGTGGGTGTAGGGCTTTGGACTTATTATTTTGAGTAAATTAACTGAGAGTGAAGCAGTTGGCTATGGTGAGTTAAGGATTTGCTGTCACAAACTTGTAGTGAAAGGTAGCTAATAAATGCATAAAAGCAAGGGTAACAGTTTCCATAATGCTGTACTGGAACACTAGAAGAGTTTTTGAATGATGAAGATTGCAAAATATGCAGAAAATAAATCATGCTGGCTGCATAAGTGCTTGAGAGTATTCTTTTTTGTTCATTAGTTTACAAAAACAATTTTTCATATTCAACCCAAAGTCTAAATCACATATTTCTCCATGGTAGCACAATGGGGTTATGAGGCAGCGCTTGTGATTGCATGAAGTGGAGGGCAAGATCCTTGAGGGGAAGTGTAATGACCCAAGGAGTTGGGAGGACTAGATGAACCAGTCCACACGCATTTTTCTGTTGATCAGAAGGTGCTAGGGGTTTTACTACTGACCCATACTGGAGGGTCAGGGAGTGGTGGTAACATCAGGCAATAAGTTTTAATCAATGGTTAGAACTTTAAATTAACCTTTAAATTTATAATTTGCAAAATGTGTTATTGATTGGAAAAAAATAATTTTATAGAATCAATGATAAATAATTAATATATTAGCATTGCTACTAAAACACTGGACAACAATGATTTTGATAGATGGATTATATTGCTGAATCTTATGTACTGTTGAGTGCTAATTCCGAATATGAAATCAGTAATTCCCTATTGGCCTCAGTTTTTTTGCAATTGCCCTTCTTACTTCTCTAGAAAGTACATGGGCACGAACTAAATAAGTTCAATATATATGACATTATTAATTTACTTTTTGTAAAATCTATGTTGCTACTTAAACTGTATACTTATTAATGTTCTTCATTTAATTAATATCAATGACAGATAAGATTATTATATCCACACAATACCACACTATGTCAGAAAATCAAAACAAAGCAGATATTAGGTATAGTAAAATTGCATTTATGTATAATAAACTTTTTCAAAAAAATGGTAATTACAAAAAACTATGCCCAATTAGTAAGAAACCATTTGCATATTTGAAATCAGAGTCAAAAATTTATAGGGTTCAGCTGTTATCATTTTTGTAACAAACAGAAACCAAAATTTTGTTGTCCCATGTAATCAGTGGTATTGACATATTTTTTAGAGTAGATATGATTCTACTCTGTTAGATAATGTACAGAAGAGCGAAGATATAACTTAAAAATTATAGTTGTTTTTAAAGTAAATATATAAATGCATTTGTATATTAGAGATTAATAGTTAATCTTTTTTATAAGCAAAAGTAGCTTACTTCAAGTGCAGTATATTATAAACCTGTCTTTTTAGATACATTAACAATCATAGCTTAATATTATGGTTAAATTACATAATATCATCATTTTTCAGATAATTCTTGTTCATATCTAAATCTTTATTTCTATTATATACTAGAAACTTGTGCTATTTTAATAACTTTATTTTTAGATGTTTAAAATTGCTTGACTAAATAACAAATGGTAAAGTAAACTTTGAAATGTTAAATTAATACACTAATTTAGCTTATAAGATAAGTTAGTTTTATATAAATAATCTAAACTATTGTTGCTCCAGCTAACTAACTTTCATATTGATCTTCAAAGTCTAATATATGATCTTTGCTTATGTATATAATTATAAGCTTTCCAAATAATGTTATAAATAGATAACAGTTAGATTAATCGATAGGGGCAGATAAATTATAACTAACAATAAGAGAAACAAAATTTTTTGGCTATATATCCTTTATAGGCTCTAGATGTCCACCACTAAAACCATTCAGAAATAGCTTGTCACAAGTAATTTACTACTCTTTTTACTTTGTTAGATAAATGTTATTTTTATTAAAATTCTTTATAAAAATACTATTATTACATAACTGTCATAGACTAATATACATGTTCAAATTAAGATAACATAGAAGATTAAGCTTACTAACATTTCTATGAAGGAGCTTCATTAGTAAATACTTGAGTGAAATGGCCTTAAACAGATATTCCATGCTAAGATCATGACCACATTCTAGAATCAAGCTAATTTACACCTTAGGTGGTAGCATATTTTTTACCTCTATGCTTCTTGTGATATAAAAGAACGTATAAAGAAAAGAAAGTTAGATAACAGTAGAATTATATCTGCTCTTACTGAAAAGTAGAATATAATTGGATACCCAAAAGTATATTTTCAACAAGATTTTATTCCTCCAGAAGCTTTTAGTAACAGTCATAACAAAGAATAATTATCATATTATGCTACGACTAATGTAAACTAGGTGCACTTAAATTTGTTATATGAAAAAATTGATTAGGATCAATAAGACACTATCCATAAGTATTATCGCTATTGAATCTGTGCTCTTTACAATTATTATGACTGATTTTATTCCTTATTTTATAATTCAACTATTTAATTCTTTTAAGGACACATAACTAATATCACCAATCTTTAATATAACTATTAATGATATCACCTTAGCTACTATGAGCGATCATAAATTTTCTTGTTTAGTAAATTGGAATGAACTTCTATCACTGTATATTAATTTTCAAAACTTTAAAGATATCTTTTTATAAGCTCTTTTTTATCATGGTTTATGGTGCTTCATTAAGAATTTATATTATTATTTTGGCTGGCAATTCATCTTCATTGCTAATCACTAAAGAAATTACTTCCACCTAGCCAGCTTTATAAAAGTATAGTCCTTTCAACTCCTTTGCTGGCATCTACAGTTTTTACGCTCTCTGGTACAATTATTGCCACTTAAGTTTTTATGCATACTTGTGTATTTTCCTCAGTTTACCATCTAGTTCCAATGCCCTGTTACTTTTCAAATTATGGTCCATAATCATTCTTGCCATTACACATATTCCATCAACCCCATTTCATGATAAAAATGTATTATTCAAGCTTTAACATGAGAGTTCTGCTTATTCTGTTTATAATACCTAAGTCTAACTTTATACCATTCGCCTCCTCTAATCCCAGTTGGATTTCAGTGTTAATTTGATATAATCTTACAAGTATTAAAATAGTACAATCTTTTGTTGCAGAACCCCTAGAAACCAAACACCAAGAAGAAAAAGGCTCCAAAGCCCTTAGACAAAAGATGAGTTAACAGTTTAGCTGGTACAAGTTGTCCATGATGCATTCATTGTAGAAAAATATGCCTTACACAAACTAGAAAATCAAAAAAAGTCAGAACTGCAAATGGTTCATTTAAAAGAAACTAGGGAAACACAAGAACAAAATATTCAAGTACAATCTCCAATGTGAGCATCGGTCTTATATGGAAAATTGAATTTACCGTTGGCTGTGCTTCTCTTCAGAATATGCAACTCTCCAATCTTCTCTAGTTGCATGATGTTAAGTGAATGCATAGGAAAGAGTTATGGCCAAAAATCATCGCAAGAATTGAGGGTGGTTGGGATGGTGGGACACGCCATAATTGGCCGCTCCCTAATTTAAGTTTTTATAACTTTTTATAATTTATAATCTTAATTTAAGTAATGCCAACCAGAAGACGGACACTTCTGATAAGTAAATTAACAAAATGGACATCAGCAAGAAGAGGGCACCCCAGAGAATCATATGCTATCTCCTGTTGCCAGCAGGAACACCAAGAAATGGAGGGGGGTTTACGTGTGTAGGGGCTTGCGCCACTATTGAGCACATAATTAGGAAGGGGTCTGAAGCGATGAACTAAACTGAAAACTAGGATGAGACCAACTGGCAGCGATGGGGTGGTAGGTATCTAAACATCCAAGCTTGAATGTGGTCCACAAGGCGTGACTGGAACTGGAATACAGCTTCCTGGAGGGTGTGAGTAGAGCCTTAGATAAATCCAAGACAACCATGTGGATAGTTGTAAAAATTTACTCATTTGCGTTTTATTGGCAAACAACCCTAGTAATCTTTTAACTGAACTAGTCCTTTTTTCTTGTGCACTTCGTCGCAGTGTATAGTATAATAGATTATTGATCAATAATAGTATGATGACTATTATCTGTAGTTGAGTATGAATTTTTATATCTCAGCCCAACGCTCGGCCAGTATTCCCAATTAAATACTTAAGATGTCGTGATCTTAGGGATTTGTTCCCTTGTTCTGTCCTACCCAATCTTCGCTGAGATTTCCTGGTGACAGTCTCTTCAGTCCAACACACAGTAGGCAGCAATCCCCGATTGTATCACCTTCTTCTCAAGATCCCTGCTCAGATCTTTACTCTTTTCTCTAAGAGTCTTCCAATTATTGCACACAGCAATAATATCCTTGAGAATAATAGCACAATGGAAGTTGTGATAGTTTACTACTTAAACTGTATACCAAATGAATAACTTAGAACTATATATCTGTAATATGACCTAATTATCTGTTTTTTGTTATAGTGAATCTTGGAAAATTTATAGTGTGGATTTGTTTGTCTAAACCTCAGTTGAAACCTCTTTGATGAAATGGCAGCCATTGATGTTGAATCACCCATCCTCATCTTGGAAGCGATGGTCTTCCCAGTCCTGGCTAGTATTCCATCATTGGACATCCTTGAGACCTAAATGGAAAGAGTCAGAAAACATATCTTTAATGTTTTCCTCTTAATCCAAGTGAACCAACCAAATTGGCTAGCAATCTGCTTAGTTAATGGGACTTATTACCCATTAGGCAGGTCACACACCAAAAGATCAATTTGCTAGTTGCAGGCGGCATCACTCAATTTGCAACTTGCTATTCCTTCCCAATCAATTGTTGACAAAACCTGACCAATCCCAATAAGTACACCTGATAGTTAATCACAATCAGATGCCCTATTTCGTTGGCAACTCTGCCCAATGAGATCTTAAGTATTCATATGGATCAATCCTTAACAGATACGACCAAGCGAATATCCCAGAATCCCCAAAAAGTAGTTACTCTGAAACTTAGGCCAACCAATTTCCAATTCACTTCGCCTTAGGGAATTTTTCCCTAGCAATTCCTGGTGATCTAGCAGGCTGGGTGTCGCGATCCGATATGACTAGACAATAATCCTGGGACATTTAGGGCGGTTTGAGAAGAATCCACTGAAATGAGATTAGTTACAATTATTTGAGTGCCTTAAGATGAGGCAATATTGGGATATAACGGGTTAAATATTGGATTGCCTCAAAATATGGCGATCAGGAAATGTTGACATTTGATGAATATATATGAAATCGCCTACAATTTAGGTGATAGGGAACTAAAGAAGAACTAGCCAAACGAGGAAATTGGTGGAACCAAATAGTCCAAGAAACAAGTGTGGTATTGTCCAAAGCCACTGTATATAAGCAGGATGGGCAAATAAGAGTTGTTGTTGTTTAATGAGATAAAGTGAGCAAGACAGAGAGGATCCGCGGAGTTTATTATATTAAAATAAAGTATTGTAGTGGGAGCAAGTGCCCCATAGTTATTATATTGATGTTTATTCTGTTGTTACCAAGGGCCACAATCATCATATCATTAGTCCTATTGCTCAGTGGGCTAAACCCTGTGCAAACCCCCTATGGCATATCTCAAGGATTCCGCCAAATTATAACAGTGGTGCTCACTACAGGGGGCCCTTTTGATCAGTAATAAAATAATAAAAACTCAGTCGCCTGCTATGTCTCACCTAGGTTGCTTTGATAAGAATCTGATTGACACAATAGGATCGTTGCATATGAGGAGTTGAATATTACATTGGACACTGTGCTCAAAAGACAAGATGAGTTGCTCCAGGAAGTCTGCTGTATTAGGCTGTCACCATTTGATTGTGAAGGAAATATTCATGGATTCTTTTGACAATTTGAGTTTGCAACTGAAGGTGCCTTAGACCGGCGCAGGGTGAAACTGTTGATCTCCACCTTGGATGTCAGTGCTGATCAAGTTGTTTGTTACATTTCAGACAGTTCCGTTACATACCAAGAAAAGGAGATGGTGATATGGTTGTTTGGCAGAAAAGCAAAGATGTCACAGCGGAAAGCTGAGTTCCTGACCATTGGGTTTCAACGAAATGAGACTCTCACTGCATTCGCTGAGCGGTTTATGGCAAAAGCACATGTGTTGATTGGGGCTGGGATTCTAGCTGAAGCTGATGTATGAATTTCAATGGCCTCTGCGGTGAAGCCATATCCCAAGCTTTACAATGTCATGGCCTCATTGTTAGAGGACGATGTACCTCTTCTTAAACTTGTTCAGTTTTTACGTCGGGTAGCTGTAACATTCCCTCCACCCAATATCAAGCAGATTCACACTGTCGCCGAGGCCTACCCTAACCATGGGGAGGAAAGCAACCCATCAATGCAGATCATAACAGGCTACTCCCTGTAGCTCACCATCTGTCCCATAACTGCTGAGAAACAGCCACCTGACTACCGCTTCATCCTAACTACTCTGATTGACAGCAGGCAGTCTTTCAATTTGGGTCTGGTTATGACGATCATCTTCAGTGTAATTTTCCAAGTGGGCCAACTTATATTAAGCACAGACGTAGGCCCTATGGAGTAAGTTGCTTTAATTGCGGTTGCACCGTGCACATGGGATGATGGTGCCCCTATTGACAGATACCTCACATACAACAGGATCAAGGTTATCAGGGAAAAGTCAGAGCGGGTTAGAGATGGGACTCTCCACTTCTGCTATGTTGAAGTCATACGTCCCCCCTGAATCCATTGTATTGAAGGTATTAGAAACCTCCCAGTATGATGATACGTTCCTCTACCAACAGCCAGTTGGGGTTTAAATGTGCTGACCCAAGCACAATTCAAAAATATGGCTGACACAGGGTTTCTGGAGCAGCCAAAGCCTTACGCTTGCCAAATGTTTGACCAAAGTCCGTCAGACCATCTAGAACCATTCGCAGATGCATTTTCTCTAAGAGAAGTAGAGGTTTCCTTTCCAGTGGATGCTTTTATAACAGGATACCCTAAAGTCAGTGCGGGTATTATAGGTTTCCTGAAAAAATGTGAACCTCTGAATGTACACATAGTAAATAACTGGCATTCATCTTACACAGAGTGCACTTACTGTGACGTGGTGGTAGCCAAAACCCGAATATGAGGTATAATTGATATGGATCTCCTGTTAACATTGTCTCCACTAAGTTGGTGGCAAAGTTGGCTTTAAAACCCAACATAGAACACCAGATGGTGTATGGGACCGCGGGAACGAAAAAAACGGTCTTTTAGGGAGCGTATAGTGCGCTTCCTTTGTGGTTTGGATCCGTTGTTATTATGGCATAAGTGGTAGTATTACTGAAATGGCAACTATGTTCTGCTGATTGGGACTGCTTTTATGCGACACTATGTGGCTGTCATTGACATTATGGAAGAGACCCTAGTCATCCTGGGACAACGGATCCCAATCTATTTTACTTCCAGCGGAGTTCCAGATGACCCTATTCTCTCTAGTCAAATTAATCTCGCCTATAGCGCTGGTGTGATACCTGTAGAATATTGGTGGATGAAGCGGAAGACCTGAATGCTCCCAAACCAGATTTACAAGATCAAAGGGATTCTGCTACGAGCTGCAAACGCTTTTACTATCCCTTCTGGGCATCAGGTCATAATTGGGACAGAGCTTGAAGTTGATATACCAGGCAGTCTGTACAGAGAGGTTGTGGGGCCCTATCAACAATCTCGACTCAGACCTCATGTGGCTCCTGGGTTATTGTTATCTGGGCAGGGGGAAGTAAAAGTGTTGGTAGCGAATCTGCAGAAGGAGGTGATGAAGGTTCAGCGGCATCAAGTGGTAGCTTACCTGCATTTGATCCCTATCAATGAGGTCCACCAGATACATGACTTTGGTTCTTGGGAAGATCTAGGCTTGCCTTTAAAAACCACCTTTGGCATAATGAATGTAGTTCCTCAGGAGGCGCTCACTGGTCTATCGGAGGATTAGAAGGACAGGGTGATGGATCTGTTCAAAAAGTATCACAGCAACTTTTCAACTGATGATCATGACTTGGGTTGTGCTTGTGGGGTTGTGCATCTGGTGGACCAGGAGACCACCCCCTATCAGGTCATGGCCTATCCATCGCTCAAAAGCAGTGGAAGAAGTTGTGTCTGCAGAAATAGATACATTGGTGGAACAAGGAATATTGGAGCCATCAAAAAGTCCTTGGGGATCCCTGGTACTAATTATCAAAAAGAAAAATTGCTTAAATCAAGTAGTAATTTATTATCAGAAGCTTAACAGTATTAAAAAAAGATTTGTATCTGCTTCCATGAAATTGATGATGTATTAGATTGGTTAGGTGGGGCCAAGAATTTCTCTGCTATGGATTTTATATTGGGGTACTGGCAGATTGAGTTGCCAGAGGCGGAAAAAGAAAAGAGCGTTATAATCACCTCAAAAGGATTGTTCCTAGCCTACACTTATGCCACAGGGTTTGTGCAATGCTCCCGCTACATTCCAGCAGGCTATGGATAATATATTGGGTGACCTAAAGTTGTCCTGCATTCTTATCTACCTTGACAATATCAACATATTTTTGCGGACAATCACGGAGCACCTTGGACACCTGGAGCAAGTGTTCTGCCGCCTGGCTGATTCTAATATCAAGAATAAGCCCCAAAAGTGCCACTTTAAAAGGAACAATTAGATATCTTGGCTTTGTGGTAGACTCCAAAGGGCTTAGCACTCAGCCAGCCAAGGTGAAAGCCATCCACAAGATGACTTGGCCATGCAATAAGCGTGATATCCAGGTGTTCTTGGGGATGATCAGTTACTACTGGCGGTTCATTTCCAACTTCATCCGTATTGGGCTCCACTCTTTGAGCTACTTAAGAAAAACGTTGTCTTCAACTGGACAGATCGATGTCAAACCGCTTTTGATGAATTACAAGCTGCATTGGCTAGCGCACATGTTTTGCAATACCCCAATTTTTGAAAGAGAATTTATTGTGCAAACGGACGCCTCACTTTCTGCTGTAGGGGCTGTGTATCCCAAAAGGACGATGACGGTGTGGAGCACCCTATCGCATATTGTATCCACAGTATAACCAGGCATGAATGGAAGTACACTGTGACTGAGAGGGAGTGTTTAGCAGTTAACTATGCATATAAGCAATTTTGGGTCTACCTTCATGGGGTGAATTTCAAAGTGGTAACAGATCATGCCTCCTTGCGCTGGCTACAAAATCTGCGGGAACCTGAAGGGCGGCTTGTGTGATGGGCTTTGAAGCTCCAAGAATATGATTTTGAGATCATGCATCGACCTGGGGCGAAGCATCAGAATGTGGACTGTCTTTCCTGATTACCCCAGTCACCATTACAGCGGATGTGGCCGACATAATGTATGAAAAGATGATTGCGGGCAAACATCAAGATGAGCCGCTGCCCATGATCAAAGTGTTAGATGGGCCTAGACAGGATACCTTCTTGCGCAAGGGGGAATTAATAAGCGGATTGGGGAATCAACGCTGAGGTTCCCAAAACCCTCTGCCCAGCCTGCAATAATTATGGATGCCCATAAAGCGGTAGGTCATGGAGGGGTGAAAAAGATGCTGGAGTTCTTGTGACCCCACTACTATTGGGAGAGTATGCACTACGAAGTACTTGAGACAGTTGGTTGTTGCCATCAGTGCCAAGTGGAGAGACCATACCACCATAAGACCACCTACCAGCTAGTTAAGCCTTGGTCTGCATGGCATACAGTTTTTTTTGGACGTGATGGGGCCACTGTCAACCGGTACAAACTGTTCCAAATATATAATATTAGCCATCAACCATTTGACAAGATGGGTGGAAGTGAGGGCTATCAAGGATTTGGGGGATGTCACTACCGCCAAGTTCATCCTGGAGTGCGTCATACAGCGCCATGGTTGCCCGCAATTTATCCTAATGGACAACAGAACCAATTTCACATCACATATATTGGCCAAGTTGAACGAGCTCATGGCAATCTGCGGGGTCTTAACTACCCCCTACCACCCC